>JARHVA010001151.1:2557500-2780000 GCA_037957365.1 Torreya grandis | reverse complement strand
TATTTTACTCTCTCCTCCTACTCCTATTTCCTTTGATGACATATCCATGGTGAACAATGTTATTCATTCTATCAAGAAACCACTATAGGATGAGATTCTAATTGACCTTAGCTATCCCATTACAGATTCTATTTTCATTCCTGTGCATGATATTATTTTTAAGAAAGAAAAGAGTTGTACTTAAGAGGACACTATTGTTTCTAGTGAGAGTATACCTTATGAGAGCATTGATTACTCTTCTCTTACTATGGATATTCGGTCTATAGATTCATATGATTCATTTGTGGTCTCTTCTTTAGCTTTGAGGGTTGTTGATCCAAGCTCTCCACTTCTCATGGACATTATTTAAATGAATTCTCTATGCCATTATTCTTAATTATACTCACTTGTACTTGATGACACTTTTGAGCCTGAGTACATCTTTGAGATTGATGACTCTTATTATAGGATAGATGAATACAATAGCGATCAGGACACACCTCCACCATCTTCTTATCACATTGTAGATGTTGAGGAGTTAGTTCTTGATCCACCTACTTTTATTCCACTTTTGACATTATAGGGTGCAAGTATATTGATCTAGGACTCATTAAACATTGGATAGTATATTCCATAGATATAATGCATTCTACAATCCATTTTATGCTCTAATCCCATTGCACCATCATTAAATAGAGAAGTTGGCTCATCTACTTCAAATGAGGAGTACAATTTCTTGTATAGAAACCACACCTTGGTTGTATATATATTAGGCATTTGGTGGATACATTCATCATTCCATGGTGATATACTCTTCATTGCACATACTTCTAACATGTTCACTTTAGTGGCATTACATTTAGTTCTTGTGCACGATCTTACATGACCTATGCCACACTTTTATTTTGGACCCTACTTAGAAATCTTTGTACTGCTACCTCTATATAACACTTTGGAATGGGTAGAATTATAGTACACCATTTGTGTTCTTTTATTTACATAGTCATAATAATAGTGATAAAAATATCCAATATCTATTTCACATAATAGATAAAATTACCATAAAATAAATTGAACAAACACAATAGTTCTAAATAAAAATTAGATAAAATTTACAGATCATTAGCAGACATGAAGGCCATAGACCCATCACATAAATGGCCACTCACAATGTAACCTTTTTCAATTCAGAGGGAAATGCAACTTAGTCTTTTCAAAGATACACAAGATCCAATCTAAGAAGACCATAAGTATTTTTAACAATAAAAAAGAGTTACCATTCAACATTATGCATTGTAAAATAAAACTTGACTTTTTCCAACTCTAGATAATTCAAGCTTCTATTTGAAATGATATTTTTACTTCTTAGACTACTATATTATATCAACTTGATATAAGCAACATAAATGATAATATTTCCATGAATAGTGAACAATTAAACCTAACAACTACAACACGTTCAATATGGAAAATACATTGATTGTAGCAAAGCACACTAAAGTACATGTAATAATAAGTCTTCCATGTGGTTAAGGACAAATAATGCCATTACTATAAAAAAAATATGATACAATATTTTATCGAAAACGTAATCCAATTTTTTTTCCACACATTAGTTATTTACTGGAAAAAGAGAAAAATATAATATTCACTAATTAAAAAATGGCCTGCATGTTTAGGAAATTATTTATAACCAATATAATACAAGATAAATAGTATTTTTACTTTTATGTTTTTCAATCAAAATATATCCCAAAAATTTTACTTGACAAATGTCACACCATGATTGGGTAGGAAGGAAAAAATCATAGAAAAGTGTAATACCTATGTATCCTTCATATGGATAATAGAAAATTAATAATATTGGCCCATTTTAAACTATTTGTGAAAAAATTATTCAATAAATTCATCCTTTCAATGACATTTTTGTATACATTTATGTAATGGTCATTTTCTAAATATTTATATTTTGATGTTGGGTACATACTTACAATTCATATCTCTAATCAAGAGTAGAAAAAAGAAAGGGAATCCAAAAGATTCAGAAAGAAAACCACTAAAAATGATTCCAATGTAATACAACATGAACAATAACTACAAAGTCTGAGTCATTTGTTGGGTATTTGAGATCACAATCTTAGATCTCATGTGAATCATATTCCACCATCATGTTTCACTAAATAAGAATGGATCCAATTTATCCCTTCGAGGCAATTATGCATACCAAAAATTATTTTCCATGATCAATAATTATGAGGTTAGGTGCAATCGTGAGGCACTTTTTAGATTCTGAAAGGCCTCCTCATAATTTTGTATTCAAATAACCTTCTTTATTATTCCTTTAGATCAAAGTGGTTTGATGAGCTATGAGTGAAAATTAATTAACAAACGTCCTCTAATAACCCACTAATCCCATAAAACTACATTCTTATGTGATAGATGTAGGTTCATGCCACTCTATAGTCACTCAAAATTTTGAAGGATCTTCATAAATTCCTTTAGCTAAAATAAAATGGTTATAATATTTATTTCTCATCTAAAACAAGTTACAGCTTGTTAAACTATAGTATAACTAAATCTCTAGGAGACATTGAGTAATCCTCCTATAGTGTTATTCAAGTTTCTCCATGATATAGTGTAAACAAAAATATAATCCAAAAAATTAACAAAAAATGATCAATTTAGAATTAAAACTCATTATTCATGAGGCTCATAAATACCATCAAGGCATTAGTTGACTTGAATGGTATGGATTTTAAATTATGTCATGAACAAAATCTTGAGGATGTCTAACTATATTATCCTACACTAGTAGTAACCCAATTGGAGATCAATCTTAAATATCACCTTGGATCCCATAAATTAAAAAAATAAGTCAACAATCTAAGGTAAATGATAACATATTTTTATGACTAGTATTTTTGGTTATTAGTAATCAACATGAAGACAAAGTGAGTAATCCTTATTATTAATGAAGATCACAAGTGCACCCCAAGGGGACACACTAGGGAAAATGTGGCCTTTATAAATTTTTTTCCTAAAGATAAATCTTGAGCTTACTAAGATAAAAAATAGTCATATTGTATATATCCTTATAAATAGGCTTATATCTAGGCATAAGATAAAAATTTAAGTAAATATTAGGTTAAGGAGGCATGCTAGACAACACATTTGGAAAGACATATGTGAACTCTCTTAAAATATGGTGATAAATGAAGTTAGTCACGTTAGTATCATTTTAGATCAATACTGACTCAAATAACATGAAACTAAAACCCATTGTGCATATTATACCTAAGCTATATTGCAAAAATCATGTACATTAAAACTAGTCTCTAACTATTTGACATAACCATCTTTGCACATTAGTCATTATGGCACTGGAAAATATTAGGATAAACATCAATTTAAAATCTATGTGTCTCTAGTTTTTCCATGCTCAAAACTACATCATAGGCTATAAATGCTACATCATGTACCTTGAAACTAGTCTTTATTGGCCTAAGATAACCGTCTTTGCACATTAGTCATTGTGTCACTAGAAAATCTTGGCATATAAATCAATTTAAACTCTATGTGTCTCTAGTTTTTCCATGTTCAACACTAAATCATAGCTTACAAAGGGTATATTATGAAAACATAAAATGATGGAAAACACTCTTAGATCTAAAACATAAGAATGAATCAATAAGTTGATGAGATTATTCATCCTAGTGTCCATGTCAACCTTCTAATGGGTTGACTACATATAAGCCACAAGTCTATAATGGTCTAATATAATTGGTAAGATAAAATAATTTGATGCTTTAGGTTCAAAAATAACTAATACTATTATTGGTTCAATATTACTTATTTCTCAAATGTTATTACATGATTCTTGGCTTGATAGTCATACACTATGGCTTACAATTTTTTGGCATACCTAGACTATCCCATTGTCTACTTAGAACTAGTTACTCTCTACCATTTAATAACTTCAGGAATTTATGAGATATGGCTTACAATTTTGTTGGCAATGATCGTTTATGTTTAATATGTAATTTTGTGTTGAGGGTTTTCATGTCTTCATTATTAAATAACTTTCCATTATCATATATAATGAAAGAGGGAATGCTATAGCGATAGTTGAGGTGGTTTAGATTGAATTTGGATATCTATTTACCTATTATTTAAGTGAGTGGTATTGTCTTACTCGCTTAGTGAAATACTCAATTTTAGTTAGGATATCCTTATGTCCATTAGAAAAATAAGGGTTTATCTTGTCTATGAGTTTAATTACCCATGTATAAAATATCCAAAGAGAAGTGATAGGATGAAGTGATCATGAAGGAGTCTAAGTGAAATCACCATGATTTTAGAACGTAAGGAATTTATTAATGTGAGCACACACATTTTCTTCCATTATGAGCCAACAGTATCTCATTATAAGAATTTTCTTTGAAAGGACCATTCCACTTGTATGGGCCCCAAAAATCCCTTTGTGCATGTCTTTAAGTGTTAAGTTACATTCACCTAAACTTAAACAATGAATAAGTTTCCCATCATAGCCTCTATAGTATGGCATACTACCAAGTAAAGTGTAATGGGAGGCATTAATAATAAAAGACTTCTATTGGTTGCATGATAGGTCAGTGGGAAGAATGTGGTTTTGGAGGTAGGTTTAAATATTTTGGTACCAAGGGGTTCTAACACCAAAAATATCACATACCATTTTAGTGTTGGGGTGACTATAAGATACCATGAAAATATTTTAAATAAGAAATTGATATTCATAGATATTATAAGACATTTTTATTAGTGACCTAATGGTTTCCAGGGAATTAGTTAATTATTTTTTAGTTTTTAGTATTTATGAAAAATGAATACATTCAATGTTTTATTTGAGGCTATCAACCTTACCCTTTTAAGGCACAAGATTATTGACTTTTGTTTGGTACTAGTATGTAACCTGATCGATGATTAATTATGAATCTCATTAGCAAACCAAATTTGAATGTTCCATTATATTTCATGGCAAAGCCCTACCATAAATGCCTCATATTCAAAAATATTATTGGTGCATGGAAAATCAATTTGAAATGCCTTGATAATTAAATCGTCCTATGATGTAATGAATAGAATACCTAATCCAAAACCATGATTTGTGAAGGAACTTTAAAAATATAGTTTCCACTGATCTAATTACTCAAGAGTGAAGATAGATTCATCAGGGAAATGCATGTGCAAAGGAAGGGCATCTGAAAAGGGTGCCTCAATTAGTTTATTTATAAGTACATTCTCTTTTAAGGCCCTACAATTAATGTATTCAATGTCAAACTCACTGAGGAGCATAATCCACTTGGCCATATGACCTATCAATTTTGTTTTAGTCATAAGATATTTTAGAGGATCAACTTTCAAAATTATGAGAGTATTGATGTTGAACATATAGTGTTGGAACTTATATGAGGTAAAGACAAATGTTAAACATGCATTTTTAATAGGTGTGTAATTGTGAGATCATAAGCGACTAGTGTTCTTCTTAGATAATATACTACACATTATTTTTTTGGTCATCATGTTGTGCCAAAAGTGCCCCATTTTAGTTGCTAAGATATAGAGTAAGAGGGGATTTCCTTGCATTAGTGGAACCAACACTGGTGGGTTTTCCAAATATATATTTAATTTCTCAAATTCTTCTTGACAACTAACATTCCATTGAAAGATTTTACCTTTATTTAGATGATGAAATAAAGGATGGAAACGATCATTACACTATGAAATAAAGGGATGTATAGACTAATTTTCCCAAAAAACTAAATATATGTTTTAAATTATAAGGGGGATGCATTTATGTGATGGCATTTACATTGGATAGATTGAGTTTAATTACTCGATAGGAAATAATGAAGCCTATCAATTTTATTGATGTGACACTAAAGACACATTTCTTGGGGTTGAGGCATACCTTATATTAATGAAGTTTATCAAAAATTCTCCATAAAAATTTGGAAGTGTTTCCCATGTTTTTAAATTTATTATAATGTATTCCACATAGTATTCAACAATACTGTTCATCATGTCATGAATGATGACACTCATTGTATGTTGTTATGTAGACATTATTTAAGCCAAAGGTAATCACCTGATAATAAAATTTTCCCTATAGAGTGGTGAGTGATTTTTTATTTTGGTCTTATAGTATAATTTTGATATGCCTGAAAATTAACTAGCCTACATATCTTAGATAAATATATGTAAAATACATCATTGGATATCATTCTCGAGGGAATTATATCGTATTGAACTGTGACATTAGTGAACATAGGATAGGTGCCTTGAAAATGATATCTATCTGTGTATTTTATATAAATTTATGCTACAAGTATACATATCTTAGATAAATCTATGTAAAATACACTGATAGATATCATTCTCAAGGCAATATGATAAATACAATATAAGTACCTTGAGAATGATATCGATCCATGTCTTTTATATAGATTTATCTAAGATATGTATGCTAGTGTGTGTGTGTGTGTGTGTGTGTGTGTGTGTGTGTGTGTGTGTGTGTGTGTGTGTGTGTATTATATATTATTTTATATTATTTATTCTATAACTATAAATATACTATGTATGTATGTATGAAAAATATAATATATAATACTATATATTATAAATATCTTATAATAATAGGCACCATCAAATATTCCAGCATAGTAAATAAATAATTAAATTCTTTTATTTTAAAGTAAATAAAATCAACACAATAAAATTATAATTCATCTTCATGTTATTAAATAATTATTTTCCAAAATAAATAAATAAATAAATATTTATTTTATTTTGAGGTAACTAAAATTAACAAAACAATAAATATATTTCACTTACCATATATTCCATTTGGTAAATACATAATTAAATTTACTTATTTTTGCAACTAAAAGGGGTAAAAATTTATTGAAAGAAACCGAACAACAGACAATTACATACCCAAGTCCTGCTCAAGAAGTTGAGCCAGAATAGGGGTTAACCTAGCAGGTAGCATCTGCCGATCCTGGATACACCACTCCGGTCCATTCTCTGAAGCCCATTTGGCCAAACCATTAGCAACACAATTCCACTCGCAGGGAATATGATTAAACGAGATAAACTCAAAAGAGGCACTTATCTGCTGAATCTGTCTAATCACCGCAGCCAACTACCAATCCACACCAGCAGTTTTGTCATTATTCAACAGGTTAATAAGCACTTGCGAATTAGATTCACAAAGAACACTGAGATACCCAAGCTTACAACAAAAATGGATCACTTCTAGAATTGCAAGCACCTCCATCAGGTTATTAGTGTAATGGCCTTTATGAATGGAAAATAAAAAACAGAGCTCCCCTTGTAATCTCTGCCCACACCCCCAATCTCAGCCGGTCCAGGATTACCCTTGGAAGAGCTGTCCACATTAATCTTTATGCGCCCCTCTACAGGACGACTCCATCTTCCAGCACGGCAGATTGGGCGTAGTAGCTGGCGTGTTCTGTGTGTGGGACATGAATTGAAAGCAAGGGCATCCACGCCAGGCTTAGCAGGGGAGAGGTGGCTCAAGATGAACTTTGTAGCTAGGTCTGAGTCCTGCGAACTGCCACAGTTCGCAAGAAGTGTTTCTTACAAGGCACTGAGAATTTTTAACCACACTTTCCTAACACCAGCGTAGGCCTCTCTAAAAACACGTCCATTACGCTCAATCTAGATATTCCATAAAATAAATGCAAGCCCAATAGCCCACGCGGTCTGCAGAATGGGTACTTTGGTAGGGGGACGGCCCAGGCACTGCCAGAACTCAGTTAAGGAAGAAGCATGCCAACAGGAGCAGCCCCAAGCCACCCACCATAGATGCCAGAGGTTCCTGGCAAAGGAACATTGAAAGAACAGGTGCTCTGTATTCTCCTCACTGTTCCTATAGAGAACACACATTGACGGTCCCTGATAACCTCTTCTACACAAATTTTCCCATGTAAGGCAACAACTGTAGGTGAGAATCCAGAGAAAAAAATTACATTTCGGCCAGGCAGCTAAATTCTAGATTCTCTGACCCCAAGCAAAATCAACATCCCCAAAACAATTCTTAATGAGAGCATGATATCCCGAAGAGACTAAGTAATGACCATTAGCTTCACCCCCCCATGCCAGAGTATCACTTTCTAAGAGGGAACTGCATCTTCTTCTAGCTAGGATAAGAGCCAGCTCTTGCCAAAGCTCCTCCGTCCCTCCCAGCGGCCACTCAGTCTCAGTCTTCCATATAAAGGCGATAATGGGTCCCAAATTATAAGCTTCTTTGTAATTCTCAACAGTGGTCCAACCAGCATTGAGAAAGGCCTCACACAATTGCTGCAGGTTGGGATGCGAAATTCGAATAGGTGGAGCTCCATTCCAAGAGTCTTCCCAGAAAAATGCTTCTGAACCTTTGTTACAAATCCAAAAAAGACTAGGCTGCACCAACTGAGCTTCAAGTTTAAGAGTGTTCCACACCATAGATCCTCTCCCCTCAAGCGGCATCCTGGGAATCTCATTCGGGACAACTCCAGGGCAATACTTATGAGATAGAATACGAGCCCAAAGCTGGTCCTGGTTGGTACACCACCTCCAATACAGCTTAGCTACCAGAGCCTGACTAGATAGAATAGCCAAACGCAGTCCCAATCCACCATCCTTCTTAGGCCGGCAAATTGTGTTCCAATTAACCAGGCTCCATTTTGAATTCCTAAGATTACCACTCCAGAGAAACTACCACGATAGAGCATCATACTCCTTAAGGAAGAACAAAGGAGCTACCTGGACCATGCTACGATATATGGGTAAAGCTTGAATCACAGATTGCAGAAGCGTCACCCTCCCAGCCATCATGAGCCAACGATGGGTCCAATGATTAATCCTCTATTTCAGTTTATCAATAACATTTTGCCAAAAATGTCTGGGCTACCTGCCAATCGCAATGGGAATCCCTAGGTAGGTCATTGGGAGGTTCTGAGTTTGAAACTTGAAAATATCAGCAATCCTACACTAAATGGCCTCAGGGGTATTGAAGAAAAAGATGGAGGATTTATGTTCATTGATCTTCTGACCTGAGGCCACTAAATACACATCCAAAGTACACCAGAAAGCTTGCGCCTCCTTAATCCGAGCCTTGCCAGCCAGGATGGTGTCATCCACAAACTGAAGGTGGGTCAACTGGGCTAATCCATTCCCCCACTACCACCCCTGAATCACATTTTGAGAACCCTGATACTTAATGAAGCGCCCCAACCCCTCAGCAAGAATAATAAATAGATATGGAGAAATCGGATCACCTTGATGAAGTCATTTAGAGGCCCCAAATAATCTGGAAGGCTCTCCATTAATGAGGACGAAGTACGATGGCATTGTAACACAACTCAGAACCCATTTACCCAGTCTTGCCCAAAGCCATATGCAAGAAGAATTTTCTGCAAAAAGCCCCATTCAGCTCTGTCATAAGCTTTGGATAAGTCAAGTTTTATGAACATCGCCCTCTCCTGTGAAGAATTCATGGAGTGGATTACTTCCGAAGCAATCACCACGCCATCCAAAATTTGCCTCTCGGCTATAAAGCCCCCTTGTTCTTCAGAGATGATCAAGGGCAGCCAAACTTTGATTCTCTCTGCAATAAGTTTGGTAATGATTTTGTAGATCGTGTTACAAAGAGTGATAGGTCTAAATTGGTCTAGCTTATTGACCTGTTTCTCTTTCAGAATCAACACCAAGAATGTAGCATTAAAGGCTCTAAGCATTTTCTTGTTGAGGTAGGATTCCTGTACAACATCAAGCAAGTCCTGGCTAATAATACTCTAGAATTCCTGATAAAAATCAGCTGGAAAGCCATCCATACCTGGAGCTTTGCCTCTGCGCATGCTAAACACAACTCTCTCAACTTCAACCAACTCAACCAGTTTCATAAGATCTTCATTCATCCTTGGCGTGATAAGAGGGGGAATGCAGGCCAAGATCTCTTTCTCCTCATTATCAGCAATCTGTGGAGTGCCAGAGAGGAGCTCAAAATAAAAACCAACCGCTTCCTCTGATATATCAGAAGATGAAGTAATCTGGGTACCATCCGAAGCATCCAGAGAAACTATGAAGTTCTTATTACGCCTTGCCTGGACTGACTTATGGAAAAAGCCAGTGTTCCTGTCCCCTTCCTAAAGCTAGTCATTACGGGATTTTTGTTTCCAGAAGATTTCTTCTCAGAGTTCCCATTCTGATAGCTCATTTAGAGCCACAAATTTAGCCCTGTGAAGATCATCTGTCAGGCCAAAGTCAAGGATTTGTCTGGTAACAATATTCAGCCATTCTTGTGCTCTTTTCTTCATAACATGAAGATTCCCAAAGCTGTCCCTGTTCCATTCCTGCAACTTACGCTTCATATACTGTAATTTCTTGTCAAAAGAAAACATAGCAGTCCCATAAGCCGGTTTCCCCTGCCTCCACCAGCTGGTCATAAGAGAGTGAAGCAAAGGATCTTGGAGCCACATAAGCTAAAATTTGAAGCGGGGTTTCTTTGGTCCGGGAATGTAATTGGTTATCAGCTTAATGGGCCAATGATCAGACCCTTGCCAATCCAAAATTTTGAAAGCCAAAGAAAAGGCACTAGAAAGCCAAAAGCTAGATAATAAAAATCTATCAAGGCACTCAGAAATTGAGTCCTTACCTAACCTTCAATTACTCCAAGTGAAGAGCCCATTGGATGGCTTGACGTTCGCAAGGCACAGCCTGTCAATATTATGTCCAAGGAGCTCAGAAGATAGCTCAAGTTGTGGAAGTCCTCCCCTCTTCTCCTCCAAGCTAAGGATAGCATTGAAGTCTCCATTAACTATCCAGGGTAGATAAGGAAAACAGCTTCAGACATACCGCAAGTGTGCCCATAGCTTATGTTGTCCCGAGATATCTCCAGGTGCATAGACATTGGTAATCAAAACCGTTTCCCCACACTCTGGGGAGGAAGCAGTCATAGAGAGTGACGAGCTACTAGTCACCCAATGAATTGGTGTGATCTTCCTAGGGTCCCAGCATATTGCCAATCCTCCGACACTACCTCGAGCCCCCACACACTGGCCTTGTCCCCAGGCCCAGAACTTTGGCATACAGCTGAAAATAGCATCTACTGAGAGCTTGGTCTCTTGAATACACAGTATATCTGGGTGATGTTCCCTCACCAAATTTTTCATAGCTCTTTGTTTGGGGATACTATGCAATCCCCTCACATTCCAAGACAGGACTATCATTGGGTGGATTGGGTGAAGTGCTCATCCAGGGTCTTAACCGCCCCTGATTCAACCAATAAGTCCCCTATGCATTGGATTTTCTCTTGATCCTTTTGGCACCTTGCTTTAGTCAGATTGGAAGCAAAAAGTTTCTTGAGAGGTCTCTGGATCAAACCCAGTGCTGGCATTGAGCTCTTTAATTTCCCAGGAGTATCCATGACTTTCACCAGGTCAGCCCATCTGAAGTCCTTATTCTGCTAGTCTAGAATGGCAGCCAACTCCCCTTCTTTCGGGATCATCTCAATCTCTCTATTCACCTGGGACACAAGGACTTGGGGTTCACTGGGGAGATTACATATTCCTCCAACCTCCATGGGTCCCTCCAATCCTCCAAGGGAATACCATCCTCTACGGCCATGCTCTCCAAGGTGTCAAAATGGTTAAAACCCACTTCAAGAGGTCTATCTTGGTTCCTTTGCTTCTGCCTCCGACCTTTGACTCACCGTCAGACTTGAGTAAAACCTTCATTATCTGGTCCATTGGAAGTGGCCTGGCCCTGGGATGGGTTACCCCCAAAAAAATGAGATTTACCTTTTACTGTGCCACCCAGAGCTGTCTTAATTGATCCCATTTGGGCCAGCTTATCTGCTTCCATTCCTTTAGAAGATTCGGCTCCATTGAAACGTGCCACCTGGGGGCATTGGCGATGCAGATGCCCATAAGCATGGCAAATCTAACATCTAAAAGGTATAGCTTCATAATCAATTTGTTGAACCCAGGATGATCCTCCCATACAGATTTCCAAAGCATTTGGGAGCAGATTATTTAGGTCCATTTCAACACAAATCCAGGCATATGAGATGAGTTTTCTATCCAGTGATTGATGCACTATAGCAATAGGCACTCCAAGTAGAGCAACTATTTGATGGAGAATGTCCTCCTGCCAAAATTCTAGTGGGAGCATTGGAAGGCGAACCCATATAGGAATGCGAGTAGGTAAGTCCTCTGTAGAATTGAATCCAACATGCCAAGGCTTGATAAACAATCCAATTCGATCGAAGAAGTAGGGTCCTCCCTCAAAAATCCTATTCCTGTCAGAGACAGAGGAGAAGTTCACTAAAAAATAACTGTTTCCAGCCAGCATTATGTCCATATCTCCCTCAACCTGCCAGGTGCGGCACAGCCACGCTTCCAAGTCCGATTGGGAGATCTGAATTCCCATGAATTTGCAGATCAGGGTATGAACTGATAAATAATCAACATCTTCTTTAACCGCCTCTACAGGGATAATCAAAACAGGTCTTTCTTGGGCCTTAGGAAAACATCCATTAATCTTAAGCACCTTGGGGCGCCCATTTGCATAGACCGGATCCTTACCTTTTTTGCTAACCACATTCTGCAGCTGTGGACCACCTGAAGCCTCGCCCGGGCTGTCCTTCTCACGCCCTCCACTCCTAGGCAGAATTTCGCTCATCGCTCCCTCCTCCGATCTCTCACCACTTCTTAAATTTACTTATTTTTAAATAAATAAAATTATAATTCACCCATCTTTGTCAAATAAATAATTAAATAAAAAATGGGTCTATATTTTTTTATAATGTCATATTTAATATAATTAAATATTAACACACTCCCACCATTACAAAAAGTTATTCCCCCCGAATGTCACTGAAAAAATACCTATCAGTGTAAAAATACATCCATAGTGATTGCATCTCGTACCCTGTTGTTGAATGCACAATCATATCTTTGTTGGGTAACAAAAAGTCATCCTTCAGGCATGCTTTGTTAATAATTCTAAAGTCTATGTAGATATGAATATCCTATGGCTTCTTGTTGACTAAAAAATATTGGATATCCATTCTAAGCAATCAATTGGTCAAATAAATTTGGCCCCTAATATTTTTTCCAATTCTTTCTTGAATAGAATAACAATGCGTAGATGCATCTTCCATAATTTATATTCAATGGTCTTAGAATTTAGGTGTACAAAAAGATGGTGTACAACTAGAGATAGATCTAATGTATGTATATCAACATAAGACCAGGTGAATATGTCGATGAAATCTTTGAGAATGATAATGAAAAAATTACATTCCTCTATAGTGAGGGATGTACCAAGTTTAACCATTTTGGGTTCATTTGGTGTGCCAAAATTTATCTAAGTGGTGTCTTCTACTAATGATATAGACCATATTTTGAGAAAATAGGTATTAAGGGAAATAGATTATCCTCATCTGATTGTGGGACATCTAGGCTACCCATGTCAAGTAATGGGCACTCAACAAATGTTTATAAGAAATCTTGATTTAACTGAGAAAACACCCATTGTTCCACTCTAATATATAATCCAAAGGTAATGCACCAACTTGTGGGACACTAAATTACTTGAGCACGAAAGTGAACTTTCCCATTCATTGGCACTTAAAATAAGATTTCACTAAGGGACTCATATTTTTATTTTTGTTTTCCTTGGTCTAAAAGTTCCCTAGAGAGGTTTTTACTAATGGATCTTAATGTTTGATTTTATTTTTAATTTAACCAGTGAATTTCCCCTGATATTTAAAGTAGGCACTAGGGTATAATGTGATTTCAAAACCTTGTTTATGGTTTTTGATTGGTATAACATATTTAAGACACAATAATATGATAGTGTTTCTTTATTCTATAAGTCATCTAATGGTATAATCTAATTTTGTTGGTCTTAATTGATTCGTTCAGGGTAATGAGTGAAAATAGGGAAATTAGAAGATGTGATAGTAAGATGGCATTGGTATCTAAGAGATTGGTATCATCGAGCTTATCATACATACTATAATAGTAATCTGGATCATTGTTGGGAACATCTTTGTTAGATGCTAAATTAGTGTCACTCTTGAGATTTGGGGGTCACCCATAGGTAATTTATATCCAATACCTCAAGTTCCTTTGTTCATTATTGTCAATACCAACTCAATATTTCCTTGTTACTTTGGCCCCAAATATTTTCCTTTGTAGTCTTGATGTTTGATAATCTTATTATGGATAAGATACTTAACACTTTGATAACAGGAGGTAAAAACATCATCATTGTATGACGAAGAAATATTTGAGCTAATGTTTTATTTAGGAATTGGTGATCTCTTTTAGTTTTATATATTTTTTATATGCCATTCACCTACCATTGGATTTAGGAGATTTTAAAAAATTGACAATGTGGAAAGCATCCTTGATGCTATAGGTACCAATACCCTTATCTTAAACAATGATGCGGGAAGAAATTTATGGTGGAGTAGAAGAAGTGGATGCAAGGTCACTTGGGTCAATGCAATTTTAATGAGGAGATTTTATAGCTTTGGTTTTGTCATTTTTAGGTGCATGATTAGGGATAAGACAATAATTATATTTACCATACATAATTTCCAATTATTTTTTATATTAATATGGCTATAAGTCACTAGGTATAGTAACCTCCAGTCTAGAATGGGTAATTTTAAGCATTAGTCTAATGTGGAAGGGAATATATGTACTTCATAAATCCAAGGATGTCTAGAAGTAATTTATAAGGTAATTCAATGTCTAGGACATGGAAGAGGGTATCATGGGTGATAGGCCCAATGATGATTGATAAGCAAATAGTGCTTTGTGAGTCTCTTTTTGTATTATCACATGATTTGATAGTAATGGTGTTTAGCTGCCAATTCAATGAAGTACACCCTTAAGTGTTTTATCAATTTTAATGTGGCTATATTGAGGCATGAACCATTATCTATGAGACCATACTTAATCTTATGGTAGTATATGATGGCTTCAATGTGAATAAGGTTGTTGTGTAGGGGACCAAGGGATGACATGTCACTTTGATAAAATGTAAGCTATTGACCTAATGATAAATTCCACACAAGTGATTAGAATGTGACAAGATCAATGCCATTTGGAACCTTGGTTTGGCATAGAAGGTCATATAATATCTCATTGTAGACTTCAAACATATGTAAGTGATTTAGAATATAAATACGTGCGAGTGTCTTGTTTAATTTTTTTACAAGATTGTATGGATTTTCAGTAAAGCAAGAAGATTTGGCATTTGAAGGTAAGGTGTTTAGAATGCATATATTATTGGATGGAGGTAAAGGGCCTTGAACTATAACCTTTTGATGTCTAGTTATGAAAATGCATTTTTGAGTTGGCAAAGGATTAATTGAATTATAAGAAGATGATGTAGGACTAGGAATTGTGACCCATGGTTTTTAAGGTAGAAAAATTCTATTATGCATCATAAAAGGGCCCCTAGGATATAAAGGAGGAGGTCCTTATATATAAGGGGAAACACTCTAAGGTGTGTTGGAAAGTTGACTGGGACTAATCTTAATAGTAGCCACATGGTTGTCAATAACATGACCTACACCATTATTGTAGTTATATGAAACATCAAGGTAGCTAATTTGATTGGCTTGGGAATCTTAACCATGATTATGATTTCCCTAATTCTAATTATGATTTGGTCCTTAATTCTAATTATAAAATTACAAATGATTTTTGGAGTTGTGCTTTATAAATGGGTCGATGTAAATACCCATATTATGATTAGAAGTATAATTAATATTATACAATTAAATGTCTTCTCGCTCAAGAAGATCTTGAATGAATTACCTTAAATACATGCACCTATGAATTTCATACCCTTTGACATGATGGTAATAATAGTATTCACTGTCTATATACCATTGAGGTTTTTGTTGGTCTTTTAGAAAAGGTTTCATGTTTGGCTAAATGACCATGTTAGGCATAACTAATTTTTAGAATATTGCCTCAATAGGTTCACAAAGGTCTGTTGTTCCCAAAATTTGTCACTCATTTTTGGGACAACACATGAACTATTTTTTGTTCTACAAGCCAAAAATTCTCTCTTCCCTTCTCAAAAATTGTTCTGAGCCTTCAAATTATCTATTTTTCAAACTTTTTTAGTTCTACATACTCTTCAGGTAAGGTTCTATAGGCTCATTTCTACGGACTCTGCAGGCTAAAATTATACGGACTCATTTCTACAGACTCTGTAGGTTCATTTATATGGACTCTATAGGAAAGAAACAAGCTCTAAACACTTAAGCATTTTTCAAGGTTGGTTCTATGCTTTGGTTTAACTAAAAAAAAAGTTCATCGAAAAGCTTCAAACAAAGGATTGAACCATTGAACCATTGAACCCCACTTCCAAAAGGTTCAAAGGTTCAAATGGGTTCAAAGGTTCAAAGATGTTGGCAAGCTTAAAGACTTAAGTGCTTCAGCAAAAGTTCAAAGTTCAACCACTTCAGCAAGTTCAACAGCTTCAAAAGACTTAGCGAAAAGAAAGAAGATTGAACCGTTGGACCTTGAACCAAAATGGTTCAATGGTTCAAAGGTTCAATGAAGTTGGTTCAATGCGATTGGTTCAAAGGAGTGCCCCAAAGCCGAAGGGGCAAGTGCCCTTGCAGAGGATAGTGAATAAAAGGTAGGTACCCTTGCGGAGGGTAGGGAACATTTGCTCAAAGATAAGAATAGAAGGCCAAAAGGGAAGATTTCCTTCAGACTTTTGTTTGAGGAAATTACTAAGTAAAGGAATCGAAAGAATTCTTTAGGAAAGATTTTTTTTGAAGAAATTCACTAAGGCAAATCCTTTAGACAAATTGTCTAAAGAAATTCCTTCAGACATTTTGCCTGAAGGAATGATCAAAACCCTGATGGAAAAATAGCTAAGGAAAGATTTCCTTTAGACAAAATGTCTGAAGGAATTCCTTTAGACATTTTGTCTAAAGGAAATGAAGGAAAATGCCGCTCGAAGAATCCCAAAGGGTAGGTACCCTTGCGAGGGGCTCTTGGTACCCAAAAAATGGACCTTTCTCAAAGACCTGAAGGGACACCTTCCCTTCAGAGTGTCCCAAAGACATAGAGCCGAAGGAATTTCAAGGTTTCCAAAGACTTAGCCAAAAACAAAGGATTCTGAGAAAGACATTAAACCGATGAACCTTGAACTTTCAAAGGTTCAAAGCTAGCACCAAGCAAAGGAAGAACATGAATGATTCCAGAGACCAGTTCAAAGGGATGGTTCAACCAAAAAGTAGGGAAGCGATTGAACTAGGGAAGCAATTGAACTAGGGAAGTGATTGAACCAAGGAAGTGATTGAACTAGGGAAGTGATTGAACCAAGGAGTCAATAAAGACCACCTGAACTATTGAACTATTGAACTAATGAACTTTCAAAGGTTCAAAGGTTCATGGTTAAATATAGTTCAAATAATCAAAAACCATTGACGTCCCCATAGACGTCAAAATTAAGATAATGAAATATCTGTTGATTTTCAAATATGGCACAGACCTTATGAATAAATTTAGTGACCAACCAAAGAGATAGCCCGAGAGCTCAAATTGCATAGAAAAGGACAAAATATAGCAAGGAAAGGAGGAACGATGGAGAAAGACCATAAATATCTATGTATGGGATATGTTTTTAGAAGGTGAAGCAGTCCACTAGGTGGACATCAAAGAGCACGGACATTCAATGGTGTGACCTATTTCTCTGTATTGAGAAAAGTAAATGGACAACTATGCATGTACTAGGATGAAGACCAAGTAGCTCATACTCTAAGAGGAGGCATTTGAGATGAATTAAAAAGCCATAGCTAAGACTGACACCCGATTCTAGCATAGATCCTTGATAGAATTCAAAATGCATTCAAGGCATTGAATGTAACAAGGGTCTACTTTTGTGAAACAAAGCACCCAAGTCTTTCTTGGAGAGCTATATACTAGACTCTCTCTTATTATTTTAGGGAGATTTCTTTGTTATCAGAAGCAAAACTCTACCCAAATTGAAAGGCATTACTGAGACTTTGAGCTCAGATTATTGATCATATTTCGTTATTTGAATAAGAAAACAAGCGACTTTTCAGACTTTGTGCTATAATAACTTGGTTGTTAAGGAAATTTTTTTTATGTCTATTTCCTTAATACATTTTTTTTCCATTTAATTAAATAAGTATAAATAGTGAAAGTAATCAGGAAGGTGTCCTGAAGCCAACTGTGGAGAGACTTTGTGCTGCCACAATTGTCTTTAGTTTGTCTATTTTCTATTTCTATGTAAAGGATCTTGGGATGACTTTGTGCCCTCATTATCCTTCCTATTTCAGCCTTTGGCAGTTGAGGTGGAGAATTTGTGCTACATTTCATCTTGTTGTGTTACTACGCCATGTTACAGTTACTTGTTACTACCCAAAAGGTTCCTGTTGTTTGCTAAACAACACTTCTGAAAGAAGATGAGTGCCTTCTGTCATTTCATCAAGATTTCTCCTTTGATTTGTGAACATCATCTCTAGAAAAAGATAGATGGATGGTGTTATCCTACCCTTGAGTGTTATTTTCAGCTTATTTATAGTATATTAGTATATATATAGTACCTTATAGTTATAGGGAACCTCCCCTTGATGAGAGGAGAGATTTGTCCCCTTTTAATGTGGTAGACCTGCACATTTGGCTAACCAATCTCCTTATGCTATGGTTGAAACAACCTATTTTGCCCATCAGTTAGCTAGTGACAAAATATTCACCCAACAGTTTTTGGTGACTTCACTGGGGAAGAACGCACAGTTTGGAGCCTCAAGCTTCAAGCTGAAACAATGCCAGTTCTTTTCCATTTTTATTTTTACACTCTGGTAGATCCAAGATATATGCAAAGCCAAAGGGCTAAAGGTATTGTTGAACCTATATTTGAGTTGGTACAACAAAGTAATTTTGATCTGTTTCTTTCACCATCTCACCTCCAACGAACCAAGAGCTTCCCTCCTACTAAAGTCAGGTCTCCATTACTAGGGAAAGCATCCATTTATGTTGTTAATAAAGCTTTGCCAATACTTACCCCTCTGAGATTTGTTATTCCCCCTTTCCATAGTCATACAATGGCAGTTCAAGGCCCTTGGGGTAACTCTTTTGGCCCACTCAATTTAAATACACCTCTACATGAGCTACCATGTAGTTCAAGGAAGAATTTCCCCAAATTATTTGGTGATGGGAGAGTTCATCCAGATGAACATATTGCAGACTTCAGCATAGCCTGTGGCATGATAGGTGTGGAGCATAAAGACGTAACAGTCAGACTATTTATAGAAACATTACAAGGTGCTGTTATAGACTAGTTCTATCATCTACAGGCCCAGACTATGATTGATTGGAACACCCTCAAAGCTAAATTTGAAGCTAAATTCAAGCTTGTAGAAGATGCACATGTCCTACTGGCCCAGCTCACATAGATGAAGAAGGAACCTCATGAACCAATGAGAGACTTCATTGCCAAATTTGACAAGTTGAGGAATAGGATTCTTGCAATTACTCAGCCTACAACTGAGAATCTCAAATATTTCTTCATCAACTCACAGCTGCCTGAAGTGATTTTTCTACTGAGACATGCTGGCCAAATAGACCTTGTAATAGCTCAAGATTTGGCCACTAAGGTAGAAGATGACCTTATCTTGGTAGGAAAGATAAGGAGAGATCCTAACAGAGGTAAATCTTCTTCATACTCTGAATATCCATCTACAAGCACCACTAATTCAATGGTGTAGAAGTTGGTAAATGAGTTGCTAGCTGTCAAGAAGAAAATGGCACAAGGGATGTCTTCAGCTCCTTCATATAGAGATATGCCAAGGAGGACATTCTCTAATCAGTCATACCAAGGCAATGCTGACAGGAATCAAGGATAGCGAAATCGTCTTCCTCCCCCATAGGGGAAAATTGCCATTGAAGCACCCCCAACCAATTCAGTAGTTGGATATCTCGAAACAGAATTTGACTTCTCTTTCTAGCCTGAATTGAACCAAGAAAATGATGTTGATATCCTTGCAGAAGGCCAAGAAGAATTAGCTAGCGACTCCAACATTGGTTTCCTGAATTACCAAGATGAACCCAGAGGTAAAGGTGAAGTAGTTGATGGATCATATGCTGTATTCACTTGGTCCCAGAACTAGTCAACCCAGCAAGCTAATAAAGGAAAAATAGGGGAAGATTCTCAACCTCAATTTCAATTGCCAAATGAGGAACTTCTCTGCCTTACTAGCCAAAGGACCTAGTGAGTAATAAAAAGGTAAGTACATCAATCATTCCTCCATCTTCAACTTCAATTCCATAGACCAGTACCACCCCTCCTAAAAACTAGAAGGATGAACTACCTTCCTCTGTTCTGAGTCTATTTCAGTCATTTGACATAATCGACCATGTCAAGAAGACCAAAATTCAAATATTTGAATTTGAATTCTTGCAATCCAATCTTGAGTAGTTGGATAGGTTGGTTCCATATGTAAAAGATAAAGTCATCCCTGTAGACAAGAAATTCCAAAAATAAAACTTGGTTCTCGCAAGAGCATATCCACCCAGAATAACCTTGTCATTACTCCTCTTGCTGACCCTAGGAAAATAGAGCCTTTCTATGTCTCCCTATTGATAAATGGTCATAAGTTGAGCAACTGCATCATAGACTCAGGTGTGTCTGACAACATCATGCCTGCCAAAGTGGTAGAATCTCTCAAACTCACACCGACCAAGACCTTTGGGAGATGCTTCTCCATGGAGAACAAACAAGTGCCATTACTGGGACAAATCGAAGATGCCTAGTTTGAATTTGCATCCTTTCCAAAAAAGAGAATCAAGATGACTATCCTGGTGGCCGATGTCATAACATCATATAACATATTTCTTGGGCAAAATTACTGCAAGGATGTTGGTGGAGAAATAAGCATGGACCTGTCTGAAGCGAGGATCCCTGTCAAAGGCATCATGAAAAGGCTGCTTCTTGAGAAGGAATCAAAGTGCATTATCACTCAGAGGTCAAACCCTGAAGATCAAATTTTATTTGAATCTTCAGGCATGGGTAATTACTTCTTGACCACTGAAGATGTTCATGTTTTAGCAAATGAAATTCCTGTATGTGGCGATCCAAAAATTGACTCAAATGAAACTTCAAAAGAATTGGTAGGGTGCAGTATAGTTGAAAAAGGATCTTCCCTCTCTAATGAAGGAAAATCTAATAGAAGATTAGTTTTTTATGATATTTGGATCCTAGAATTCAATGGTAGCAATACTTCTACCAGCTCAAAAGCTAGGATTGTGTTGATATCTCCTCAAGGAGATATTTTTTATTCTTCGTACAAGTTGTAGTTCAGAAACACTAACAACATAGCTAAGTATGAATGTCTATTTCTTGGATTGAAGGCTGCTCAAGATAAAGGCATCAAACTCTTTCATGCCAAAGGAGAAGCTGAGTTAGTGGTTTATCAGGTGAGGAACCTGTAGCAAACCAAAAATAAGAGATTGTGCCATTATCACAATCTGGTTTGGGATCAAATTAAAAGTTTTAAAGCTTTCAATATTTCTATAATACCCAAAGAGTTCAATGACCACACTGATACATTAGCTGTTTCTGCTACCCTCATGGTTCCTCACCCATATTTTAAAGAAGATAGGTACACTATCGAATTGGTTTTTTGACTAAGTGTGCTTGACAATGACAATCATTGGCAAGTGTTCAATAGTGACAACCAAATCATTGCCTTTTTGAAACAAAAAGATAGCTTTGAATAACTTCACTTCGAAGGCAGTGAGCTCTAGAAACTTGAATTAGCTCCTGAAATGAATTCAAATGTAGGTGAAGAAATCTTGTAGCTAAAAGGGAATAAAATTTCCAAAGGACTAGTTTCTCTTGAGAAACTATTTGATAAGCACGATAGGTTCATCAAATACCAACAAATGGATTCAAGCTCTTCCCAGGGGTTTGATTAGATAAACTTGGGTACCAAAGAAAATCCCAAAATGGTGAACATTGGGAAGTGTTGCACTCCAAAAGAGAAACTCAAATTTACTGATCTACTTCACCATTACATGGACGTTTTGGCATACTCTTACAATGATCAGACGTCACTTAGGCTTGAGGAAATTTGACATGAAATTCCTCTCAAGGATGATTCGGTGCCTTAAAAGCAAAAATCTAGACAGTACAATATGAAGATATCAAGTACTATTCTACTTGAAATATGAAAATTTTTGAATGCTCAGATAATTTTCCCAATCCATCATTCCACATGGATTGCAAACATAGTTCCTGTGAGGAAGAAGAAAGGTGAAATTCACCTCTGTGTAGAATTCAAAAATTTAAATCAGTCATCCTTAAAGGATAACTATCCTCTGCCCATCATGGATCAAGTCCTTTAGATGGTGACTAGTTCAGAAATGTTATCAATGTTAGATGACTTCTTAGGGTACAATCAAGTGGAAGTTGGTGAAGCAGACTAGCATAAAACTACCTCACCACACCTTGGGGCACCTTTGCATATCAAAGAATGCCATTTGGTCTGATAAATGCTGGCATCACTTTTCAGAGAGCAATGGACCTTGCTTCTAAAGATGAAATGGGTAAGTTCATTATGGTGTACCTTGATAATTTGACAGTCTTTTCCAAGCATCATCCTGATCATGTGCACCATTTGCAACAAGTGCTAGAATGATGTCCACAAAATGGTATTTCTATAAACCTCAAGAAGTCTATTTTTGGAGTAACAGAAGGAAAACTTTTCAGACACATTATATCCTAAGAAGGCATAAAGATTGACCTAGAGAGAGTCAACTCTATCTAGGAGCTTACTCTACCCACAAGTAAGCCTGTAGTTCACTCTTTCTTTGAAAAGGTGAATTTTTTATGAAGATTCATTCCTGAGTTTGCTGAGAAGACTTGCCACATTGTGGACATGATGAAGGGAAATGCCACTTTAAGTTGGACTGACGAAGGTAAATCAACATTTCAAGACATCAAAATAGCTATGGCCCGTGCCCCAACTCTGGTTTGTCCAGATTACACCAAAGGCTTCATAATGTACAGTTATGCTTTTGAGCACACACTTTTAGCAATTTTGGTTCAACAGAGTAAAGAAGGTGTGGAATCTCTCATATCCTTCATGAGCTGTCCTCTCAAAGATCATGAACTGAAATATTCAAATATGGAGAAGCATGCTTATGCAGTGGTAAAGGTAGTAAAGCACTTCCATTTTTACATCTTGAAATCACACACTATTGCCCTAGTTCCTGATGCGACAGTCAAGTCCATATTAACTCAGCAAGAGTTTGGAACAAAAAGGGACAATTAGATTGCTAAAATCTAGGAGTTTGATCTAGTTATCAAACTAACAAAATTGGTGTGAGGAAGGGGTCTCTACCAATTACTTGCAGATAACATACCAGAAGAAACAAAACATGAAGAAGAAGAAGAAATTGATGACATGCCAAAAATCCTCTTTGTCTCGACCATGAATGAGTGGCATTCAAATATTGCTCATTTCCTTACTTATGGTGAGTGTCCTGCTCACCTATCTCGTAAAGAAAAAAGGACTGTCAAGTTGAAAGCTGCCAATTTTGTCCTCTGAGACAATGGCCTATATAAGAGGAACTTTGATAGAGTGTTCCTTCACTGCATGGATAAAGAGAAACAAAATCAACTTTTGAAGTCCTTTTATAATCTGGCCTATAGAGGACATTTTTCTGCTCCTGTAACTGCCCATAAGATTCTATGAGCTAGGTATTACTGGCCTACTCTATTTCAAGATGCATACAAATGGGTATGAAGTTGTGAACTATGCCAATAGTTTGTTGGAAGACCCAAATTAGTTTCTCTACCTCTTAAGCTAGTGGTGATAGAAGAGCCATTTTAGCAATGGGGAATTGATTTTATTGGCATTGTAAACCCATCTTCGAGCGCTGGACATGATTATGTCTTCACAGCCATAGATTACTTCACCAAATGGGTGGAAGATATTCCAGCCAAGCAAGCCACTTCAAAAGTAGTATGTAATTTCCTCAAGGAGAACATCATTTCTAGGTTTGGGGTCCTAGCCAAGATAGTGACTGACAATGCAACTTGTTTCTCCTCCCATGAGATTACTCAGTTCTGATTTTATTATGGGATTACTCTATCCCACTCTTCTGATTATTTTCTACAAGGAAATGGCCAAGCAAAATCGAGAAATAAGAACCTGGTGACCATCATCAAGAAGCTGGTAGATGATAACCAATGAACTTGGCAAAAGCATTGTTTGATGCTTTATGGGCAGACAAAATTACGCCCAAAAGGGTGATAGGTATGTCACCTTTCTAACTTTTGTATGGTCTCAATGCAAAGATACCAATCACCCTAGAAATACCATCATTGAAATTGGCAAAGGTGGTCAAAGACCAAACATATGAAAGCTCCATCGACAAGAGGATCATGTGCTTGACTGAGCTGAATGAACAACAAACTATGGTGGTGGACCGAATTGCTGCACATCAAAATCTAGTAAAGAAGCTCTTTGACCAAAAACTAAAAGCCCATAATTTTTAGATTGGTGATCAAGTTATGTTATGGGATAAGAGAAGATAATCAAAGGGAATGCATGGGAAATTTGATTCCCTATGGAGAGGCCCATTTACTATTCATCAGCTCAATGGTGAAAATAGTTTCTTGCTGAAATATCAAGATGGAATACTTTTTTCATTGCCTCAAAGTGGGAAATATTTGAAGCACTCCAATCCTTAAAGTATCAGATAAGATCAACTTGTACATATGTATAATTTTTGTATAGTCTTTATTTTTATTTGATGCTTTTCATTTTTGTTTATTTTTGGCACCTTTTTTTTGGGTGGCACGACTCCGTAGCCCAATGGCATACATGAAGGCACTGGAGATTCTAGATTCTACTCCCTTCAATTGATTTTACAATTGATGGAAGTTCCCTAACTGGAGCCAACTGTTGTTCCCAAAATTTGTCACTCATTTTTGGGACAACATATGAACTATTTTTGGTTCTACAAGCCAAAAATTCTCTCTTCCCTTCTCAAAAATTGTTTTGAGCCTTCAAATTCTCTATTTTTCAAACTTTTTCATTTCTATAGACTCTGGAGGCTAAGGTTCTACAAGCTCATTTCTATGGACTCTGCAGGCTAAAGTTTTATGGACTAATTTCTATGGACTCTGTGGGCTAAGGTTCTATGGACTCATTTCTACAGACTCTATAGGTTCATTTCTACGGACTCTGTAGGAAAGAAACAAGCTCTCAATGCTTAAGCATTTTTCAAGGTTGGTTCAATGCTTCAATTCAACTAAAAAATAAAGTTCATTGGCAAGCTTCAAATAAAGGATTGAACCATTGAACCGTTAAACCACTGAACCCCGCTTCCAAAAGGTTCAAAGGTTTAAATGGGTTCAAAGGTTTAATGATGTCGGCAAGCTTAAAGAGTTAAGTACTTCAGCAAAAGTTCAAAGTTCAACGGCTTCAATAAGTTCAATGGCTTCAAAATACTTAATGAAAAGAAATAAGATTGAATCATTGAACTATTGAACCTTGAACCAAAATGGTTCAACGATTCAACACAATTGGTTCAAGCGGTCAAATGAATGAGTGGAACACAAGATTGAACCATTGAACCAAAGTTGGTTCAATCGATTGGTTCAAAGGAGTGCCCCAAAGCTGAAGGGGCAAGTGCCCTTGCAGAGAATAGTGAAAAAAAGATAGGTACCCTTGTAGAGGGTAGGGAACATTTGCTCAAAGATCAGAATAGAAGGTCGAAAGGGAAGATTTCCTTCAGACTTTTTGTCTGAGGAAATTACTAAGTAAAGGAACTGAAAGAATTCTTTCAAAAAGATTTTCTGTGGAAGAAATTCACTAAGGCAAATCCTTCGAACAAATTGTTTGAAGAAATTCTTTTGGACATTTTTCCTGAAGGAATGATCAAAAGCCTGACAAAAAAATGGCTAAGGCAAGGAAAGATTTCCTTTAGACAAAATGTCTAAAATAAATGAAGGAAAAGGTCACCCATAAGAATCTTGAAGGGTAGGTACCCTTGCGAGGGGCTCTCGATACCCAAAAAATGGACCTTTCTTAAAGACCCAAAGGGACACCTTCCCTTCAGAGTGTCCCAAAGACATAGAGCCAAAGGAATTTCAAGGCTTCCAAAGAATTAGGCAAAAATAAAGGATTCTGAGAAAGACATTGAACTGATGAACCTTGAACTTTCAAAGGTTCAAAGGTTTAAAGGCTCAAAGACAACACAAAGCAAAGGAAGAACATTCATGATTCTAGAGACTAGTTCAAAGGGATGGTTCAACCAACAAGCAGGGAAGTGATTGAACTAGGGAAGCAATTAAACCAGGGAAGTGATTGAACCAAGGAAGTGATTGAACCAAGGAGCCAATAAAGACCACCTGAACCATTGAACTATTGAACTGATGAACTTTAAAAGGCTCAAATTTTTATGGTTCAATATAGTTCAAATAATTAGCAACCATTGATGTCCCCATAGATGTCAAAATTAAGATAATGAAATATTCATTAATTTTCAAATATGGCGTGGACCCTGTGAACAAATTCAGCGATCAGCCAAAAAGATAGCCTGAGAGCTTAGATCGCACAAAAAAGGACAAAATACAACAAGAAAAGGGGGAACAATGGAGAAAGACTAGAAATATCCATGCATGGGATATGTTTCTAGAAGGTGAAGTAGTCCACCAAGTGGACATCAGAGAGCACAAACATTCAATGGCGTGACCTATTTCTCTACATTGAGGAAAGCAAATGGATAGCTGCACATGTATCGAGAAGAAGACCAAGTGGCTCATACTCTAAGAGGAGGTATTTGAGATGAATTAATAGGCCACAACTAAGACTGATGCCTAATTCTAGCATAGCTCCTTGATAGAATTTAAAATGCATTCAAGGCATTGAGTGCAACAAGGGTCATTTTTTGTGAAACAAAGCACCCAAGTCTTTCTTGGAGAGCTATATATTGGAATCTCTCTTATTATTTTAGGGAGATCTCTCTGTTATCAAAAGCAAAACTCTACCCAAATTGAAAGGCATTATTGAGACTTTGAGCTCAGATTGTTGATCATATTTCGTTATTTGAATAAGAAAACAAGTGACTTTTCAGACTTTGTGCTGGAATAGCTTGGTTTTTGGGGAAATTTTTCTTATGTCTATTTCCTTAATACATTTTTTATCTATTTAATTAAATAAGAAAAATTAGTGAAAGTAATCAGGAAGGTGTCCTGAAGCTGAATGTGGAGAGACTTTGTGCTACCACAATTATCTTTAGTTTGTCTATTTTTTGTTTCTATGTAAAAGATCTTGGGAGGACTTTGTGCCCTCATTATCCTTCGTATTTCACCCTTTGGCAGTTGAGGTGGACACTTTGTGCTACATTTCATCCTATTGTATTACTATGCCATGTTACAGTTACTTGTCACTACTTGAAAGGTTCCTGTTGTCTACTGAATAGCACTTCTAAAAGAAGAGAAGTCCCTTCTGTCATTTCATTAAGATTTCTCCTTTGATTTGTGAACATCATCTCTGAAAAAAGAGAGATGGATGGTGTTATCCTACCCTTGAGTGTTATTTTCAGCTTATTTATAGTATATTAGTATATATATAGTACCTTATAGTTATAGGGAACCTCCCCTTGATGAGAGGAGAGATTTGTCCCCTTTTGATGTGGTAGACATGCATATTTTACTGACCAATCTCCTTATGCTGTGGTTGAAACAACCTATTTTTCCCATCAGTTAGCTAGTGACAAAATATTCACCCAACAAGGTCACTAAAAAAATTATTTTGACATTGATTCCTTTTTAGAGGTGGTATTTGTAATGTAAAGGTTTGATTAGGTGGAATATTTTAGATAGGCTATAGATACACCATTCACACATACCATGATTCTATTACTCTATTACCCAATACATCTTTATTTTTATTTTATTAAAGACTTTGGTCTTATCAAATATACTCACCTTTGCTTGTGATAGAGCTTGAGCTTCTACATGATTCTGAGAATAAATTTTCACTAAACCTTTATTTATAAGCACTTTTTCAATTTGTACTCCTTTTTCTATAATCTCCTAAAATGTACTTGCATAATGGAGTCTTAGGTTATGATCCATATATGAATTGAGATTGGAGGTGAACATATTCACACGTTGTTTATTTTTAATATTATAAGGGATGTGACTAGCCAAACTTCCCCATCATTATAGGTAAGCTATAAAAATTCCCCACCACACTGCTTGGCACTGCATAAGTCAACCAAAGTCAACTCATGCTATTTATTGTAAGAGAAATGCTTTATGATTTTTTAGATAAGTCATCAAAGGTGATGACTGATCTATTAAGTAAATATATGAACCATTTTAAGGCTTGTCCACCTAAAATTCATGGAAACAAGTGACGTAGATAGATATTATTATAAGCTACTTCCTAATATGCAATAAATAATTTCTTTAGGTGCTCTTGAGGATCGCCCCTTCCTTTGTATTTTTTAAACTTTGGCACCTTAGAATGAGATTAAAAAATCACTTTAAGGATGATCATGTCAAATGGGTATGAACACATTTCATCAAATTTATACATTTATACCCTAACTCCTTGCTTGGAGCCCTAAAACAACATCCTTTATCTCTTGAAATTTTTTGAGTGGGAACATTCCAAGATAAGGGGAAGCATATTTTTCTAAATAATCAAAGTGGGATTGACTTAATAAGTATAGATATGTGGATTGTGATTAAAATAAGAAGGAATGGATACTAGTTGGGTTCAGCTTTTAAGGTTAGCCATATTATAGCTGAGATTATACTATTGATAGCGTATTTATTGTTGACTAGCATTGGGAAGTAGATTAGGAACATGTTTCTGGGTTTGAGGAATTTTTTGTCCATATGAGGGAATTTGATGCTGAAAAGTATAAACTTGTCACAAAGAGACCTACTATTAGAAAGTGGGAATTTTTCATTAGAAAAGATAAATTATAGATTAATAAAGATTTGATAAGGATTAACCACAACCTATTGGAGTGAAGGATTTGTAACTTGATGTTGAAGGTCGATCTTGACTATTTATAATGAAGGATTGTTGAAAAGATGTCTTTTTATATTATAAGTGATATAATAGGAGCTATAAAGAACTTGTTGGGGCTACAAATGAACCTATTGAGAACTAAAAGTAAGGTGTTGGGAAATATCAATAGCTTGTTATTGCAAACCAAAGGAAGTGACTCATTGGGAAATAAGAAGAAGCTAATGGGAGTCCAAATGAACTTGATGTTAACTAGAAGTAAGTGGTTTATAACTAGAAGAGGTATGTTGTGTACTAGGAAAGACTTGATGTGGATTAGGAAACACTTATGATGGAATACTAGTAACTCATAGCAAGGGATCCATGAGAGGGATTATTTTAAGAACTATAAAGGGCTCTATATTTGATGGAATATTAGTTCAAGGATATATTCATTTTTGCTTAAAGGGAATATTTTTCTCCAAAAGTGGAAAATTATTGAAAGAAGTAGTAGCCAAAGAAGATATAAGTTATCTAGTTTACTATAATTATGCAATAATAAGTTATCTATTTTGGGCAGGATCTACAAGTTACCCTTTTCCCTTCTTTGATTATTCCAAAATTTTACTAGAGGTTTTCACAAGGACATGTTCATGAGCGGAATTTGATTAGGAAGTTATCTCCTCTATTAGAACATGGATACATGCCTCTTCTTTTCTTAATGGCACCTCATTGTATAAAGGTTGATATACTTCCTCTTCTTAGATTTCATTATCTTAAAAGGATCTAAATGGATCATTAAAACATTATCTATAATAATTAGCATCATACACCACCCACTCCTTGTATATATAAGAATTTTAGAATCAATGATTTTCTCCTTGAATCAAGATAGAAGGTTTGAACTAATTTGTTTTGGAAATGTGTAAATTATATACTTTATCAATTCGAAATGGATGTTGGATTTGACAAGGCATTCTAAATTCAAGTGGTATCTTGAAGTGTTTGTTAGAATATTTATTGATCAAAGTAGAAGGTTCAAGTGTAAACTTGTCAAAGTAAGACACATTCGAAAGTAAAAGAATGTTTGATTTGAATTGTCTTCCACAAGATAGAATGAAATAGTCAAAAGGTCAAAAATGATTTCTTAAATGCACCTTGACCAACTTTTATTTTTAAAATCTTAAAAAATGTCTGATTTTGATGTAACATTCAAGTTTGATCAAAGTTTGACTTTTAAAAGTTGACCTTAGTTGACTTTTGAAAGTTGACTTTTGAAAGATCAACATCATATGTTGTTTTAAAGTTGACTATAGTTGACTTTTTAAATATTGACTTAATTTGACTATTAAAAGTTAAATTTTGTTGACTTTTTGAAGATTGACATTGTTTGATTTTTGAAACTTGATATTGGTTGAATTTTTAAATATTAACTTCATTTGACTTTGGACTAGAAGTAGACTTTGGTTCAAATTGACCCTAATAAGGAGTTGAATTAGAATTAGAATTGGTTTCATGGTTTTAATGAACCTTATTTAGAACTATTTTTAAATTGATAGAGTAACAATATAATGGGGGTGAATTACTATATGAAATGGGTAGTGTTAGAGTATGTTTTACTCATGTTTTCTAGGTACACTACTTAGCAATATTTAACACTATTTGTGGTTTAGTCACACATTGACTAGTTTAGCCTTCTTGTTGCTTTGTCTTGCTTATATAAGCAAGAGATTTTCTTTGTAATATTCATTCTTTTATGTAATGATTTGCATATATAATTTGTGTTAATAATTGATCTTGTGTTCAATTGGTTTCTTCTTGTGCAATGCTGAAAAATCAATGGCTATAGTAATGAGTCATTAGAGAGATCTTGGTTAAGAGTTTTCATAAATATTTCATGGTATCAGATCCTTCCCCCAATGGTCATTACTCAACATTTTTTATATAGCTTTTAGTCTTTAAAATCTCTATTTGTATTTTGAAGATTCACTTTTGCATATGTTGGGATTGTGGCAGTCAAGCTTAGTTTTGTAGATTTGAGTGTGCCATCTATAGCTTTTTTAACAATTGTAATATGATTTTGCTTGACTCTAATTGCCTAAATATATTTTTTTCTCATATGGGTTTTTACTCATCTTTTAGCATTTGCTTCAAAATTGCTTATGCTTCTAGAAACAAGCAAGTTGAATATCTATTTTTAAACCTTAGTACTCATGGTGTCATGCTGATTTTATCATATTTTTCCCTTTAATCTAGCTTTGTTTGCTTCAAAAAAATTGGTAAAATTATGTTTTTTTACAAAAATGTGATATGTTTTGATCAGTTGCTTGCTACTCCAAAATAATTTTAAGAAACTATTTTTGGGTTATGAGTTCCTCTATCCAAGATTTCCATAACATCTTATGGTTTAAAATATTGATGATCATTAATAAAGTTATGGCCATTTTAATATGTTGTTCTATGTATTTTTTTTGTAATGTCATTGGATGTAGTAAAAGTGGCTTGGGAAAAAGATATCCTTTGCCAACATTGGAATTTATTTGCTTAGATATGTTTCTCCAGTCTATGGTGTCACAATTTATAGCCTTGGCATCACCTTAAATAATTGTGGCCTAAGGAATATTGGCACTTCCAAGAGAGAAAGAAGAAGATCTGCCTTGAAAATATGACCTTAAGGTGTTTTCTTCAAATCAATCTAAGCATGAGCCATAGCAGTAACCTATCCTCCACCTACACTTAGCTCAATGTTGTTTCTTTTGATGACTGCAAGATAGTTGTAAGTTTATTTTTTTCCCCTTATTAAGCTATTTTTCCTTAAAGAGGGAGTCAAGTTCACTTTCATGCTTACCAAGGCAACTAGATTGACTTTTTTAACTTCTATTGGCCTAGAAAGATTCCTAGTTTCATGTCGGTTCCAATGAGTGGTTGGAAGGCTATGTTCCCGTACCTATGATGCATTTTTTAAATTTTATTGCCAATTTTTATTAAATAGGTTTATTTTATGAAAAAATTATTTGTTTAATAACTTTTGATTGGTAGCTCAAAATTTAGCACCATCTTTTTAAAAAGTTGATGTTTTTCAATTTGCCATGCAATGTTCCTATTTACATTGTAAAATGCACTATTTTTAAAAAGTGCCACATTATAAGGGGGTCTCTTCACATTGGTTGTACTGCAATGCGCTTATAGTTTGTGATGAAATTTCTATGGTGATGTATTTTCTATGTCTTGAGCATTGTTGAAATGGATTATTATTTATTTTGTATGTACCATAAGTCTTTCACTTGTCAAAGATCAGAGGGTGAGGTTCGATTTGGTAGGAGGTCAGACCCCCTTATAGGCAACACATCCTTCTTTTTTTGATCCTTTGTATTATCATCATTTGTTACACTCATTGACATATTTTTAGCTGAGTTTGATGTCCTATTATTGAGTTTACATAGTCACTACTATGGGGTTTTTTATGTTATGGGCCCTGTATTGTACTTCACATATGCATCTCAGATGTATTTTTTATCGAGTCTGTCATTATAGCATGTGCTTTGCATGTTTTTTTAGATGCTAATCATTTTCTGGTGTGTTTGCATATATCTTAACTTTTTTTTCATTTGTCACACTCTTCTATCAGCTCACAATTTACATTAGTACATTGACACATTGGTAGTTATGTCATGTCTCCTCGAGGCCCCTTTCTTAGTGCTTCATCTTCTTCTATGGAGACACCTATTCATTTCCTTATTTTTAAAGCACATCTCTCTTGATGAAATATTTGACAAGTTGATAGCCTCTTTATTTGGAGCTATTCTGGTGAATCCTAGTGTCTTCTTTGTCTCCATTTAGTGTTTTTTATGTATGGTTTATATTGTACTTGAACACATTTATAAAGTGCCATGGAGGGAGGGGGGGTGGGGGGGGGGGAGGGGCGGGGGGCGAGGGGGGGCAGGTTTCTCATTTAGCCTTGTCCACCTACATGTGTTTGTGTGCTCTATTTTGAGCACCTTTTCACGTTGTTAGTTGCTTATCTTTTCCATCACTGCCATGAGCCATCATCTTTAAGAAAATTTTCTATATTTTTGACACCATTTTTTGATAGTTAATAGCCTCTCACAACTTGATTATAGATATTATGGTGAATCCCAGTGTCAGCTTGTCTTTTTTGATAGTTCAATAGTGTTATTCAGCATACATGGAACTATTCTGATGTATATAGTGTCAACTTGTTTAGTATTTAATTAGTGGATTCATACCACTTATGCAGACCTCTTTTCTCCACTCCATCCATTTAATAATATGAGGGTGTGATGTACATTTTAATCCTTGGTGTTGAGTATTCTTTACAAATATTGTGATTTTTTGTACTTTTATCACCACTTATGGTCGTCTTGATTGAAGCTATTTTGGTGAAGCTCAATGTCAGTTGTTTTATGATCGAGTAGTAGATTTAGATGACTTGTGTAGATTGAGTTATTTTGTAACTTGAAAGTACTTGGAGTTTGAATTTCATCAGCATTATCTTTAAGAGTTTTTAAATCTCTATATTCTTCTTTTCTCTCTTTTTGGGGGGGGGGAGTTTTTTCTACAGGTTTTTTCTCTTTTCTCCACTATTTGAGATTTATGTTTTTTGGCACCTTTTTTTTATGTGTGTCTGTGTGATTTTTTGTTTTTTAACACAAGAATAAGTTTTACTTCCTCTATTGTACATAGGTATCTTATTCAGGCACTTTGTTTGCTGGAACCCATATGAATATTGCATAATGTCTCATCATTTGTTGGCCTTCTTTGGTGTACTCTTCTATTTTTTTGACACTAGCCTTGATAGTATGATCATCTCCATATTGTGAGTGACTTTTGGTATCCTCAGCATCTATTAGGATTCAAAATTACCCATGGGTAGCCATTTTCATGGTTTTAAAATTACCATGGTAGTTTAGGTGTTTGAGTAGTAGATTCAGACCTCTCGTGTAGATATGATGAGTATTTTCACCTAGTGTTCAACATTAAGAGAGGGATGTTTATAAATGTTTCTTTAGGTTTCATCTTCTACCCAATCTTTTGGAGATCAATGTTTCTTTCAGTTGATCCTTGTATTTAGTACCAGTTCCTATTTTACTTAGCAGTTCAGTGATTGGCATCCATGTACTTTGGCAAGATGGATTGCCATCCATAGGAACACATGACTTCACACTGCATCTTTTATTTTTTTCCCCTAGATTCACTTGAGAAGGGTGTTAAAATATGTTTTACTCATGTTTGCTAGGTGCACTATTTAGCAATATTTAACACTATTTGTGGTTTAGTCACACATTGGCTAGTTTAGTTTTCTTTTAGATTTGTCTTTCCTATATAATCAAGATATTTAATTTATAATATTCATGATTTTATGTAATGCTTTGCATATATGATTTATGTTAAAAATTGGTCTTGTGTTCAATTGGTTTCTTCTTGTGCAATACTGAAGCATCAATGGCTATAGTAATGAACCATTGGAGAGAAATAACTAAGAGTTTTCATAACTCTTTCAGGTAGTGTAATGCTTAGATGAAGATGATGCCAATATTGTGTTTCACTATTGGATGAATTATTAATAAAAATTATATTTAGTTAGATGCTTACAAGTCATAATTTAAGAATGCACATATGTTTTACTAGTTGAGAAAGATGCATGTTGCCACTAACATAGAACATATTTGCAGTTTCTCTGAGGCTAGACATGGAAAATGAGAACATGATGGTGCTGGAGCATGTATAAAAAGAACTTTTTTAAGAGAGGAGTTGAAGTTTGAAAATGGTGATATTTTAACTAGGGAAAAACCATTGTTAAATTGTGTAATGATAAAATGGACCATGGCACTCAAGAAAATTATAGTGTTTCTAGATATTTATGGTTGGTGGAAGAAGAATAATTGGAAAGTATGAGGGTTTATGATTGAAATAGGATCAAGTGAGATCCACTTATTTCATAGCTCAAATGCAGGTTATTAGATTATTAATATGATACACTTGACATATTTATATTATACGTGTGTTGAATTTTTTTAGAATGAGTGTGAGTTAAAAGAGTGGGTGCATGAATGGAGCTATAAACCTCTAATTCTAATCGATAGATATCAAGATTCACTATCAGTAGAAATTAAAGATATGACATCATCACATGACTTTGATCATATATCTGATCTAGTGTAACGAGGTTAAAGATTAATCATTATATACTAGATTATTATTGTTTGTCTTGACATCATTATTTTAAAATATTTTTTATCATATAAGGAATGTTTTTGCAGTTATTATGGATGAAGACAACGAAGAAGGAAAAAATTACTACTTATATTATTGTGTAGAGGAAAAAAATAAATTGAATTCCCTAGTTAAAGATGAAGAAAATATTGACTATCCCACTAGATCTATCATAAACACCAAATTTTTTCTTAGATGATATTGTATTAGAAATTCATATATATGATTATTTAAAGACTATAAAATACATAGAAAAATACTATGCTCTTAAAATTTGGCTCTTGTAACAAAGATTCTATTATTCAAATATCATATTTCAAATATAAAAATGACCTATAAAATATTACATGTTTAAAAATGCTTTATTTATATAAAGAGATAAAAAAATATGATATAAAATGAAAAATCTAAAATGATATATTAAACACATCATTCCTTCTAATATTAACAAATTTTTACCATGCTTGTATGTTAAAAATCTCTCTTGACCTAATAATTATTGTAAAAAAATATATGATAAAAAATTAATCATTACTCATAAATTTATCTTGACATAATTAAAATATAACATAAATTTCATAAAATTATAATCTCAATCCTTGACTTGATATTAATGAAAATCCTTTTAACCTTTAACATTTAAATAATGAATATATGTTATTAATCCACACTATACCTAAATGAACCATCCGATTTCAAATTAAAATGTTTAATCCTTTTATTAAAATATTTTTTTACTATAATTTTCATTGACTTAATAATATGTATTTTAAAAAGTAATCAATGATATCTCTTAGTAATTTAAAGGCTCTTAACCCATACTCTATGGGGTTGGTACTCTCCCGACTTCGTGATAGGTTGACCAAAGTCTAGAATGTAATAAGTGATTTCATTCATTGGATTAATTTTTATATTAATAGATTCTGTAAAAAAAAAGGAGATGTAGTTAATGTTATTGATTGTAATGGAATATTTTTTTTTACAAATTTGGTCAAAATTTGGTCAAGAAATGAAACTTATTAATCGCAGTGGAACCTGATAGGGAGTTGAAAGAATCTTTGTAAGTGGCTTTGCCTGCACAACTAATTGCTTGACTGATTCGAATTGTAATGACGAACAGATAGTATTGGATATGATAAGTTCTCCTCTATTAATAGATTCTGTAACAAATAGGGGATGTAATTAATGTTATTGATTGTAATGGAATATTTTTTTACAAATTTGGTCAATAAATGAAACTTATTAATCACAATGAAACCTGATAAAGGAGTTGAAAGAATCCTTTGTAAGTGGCTTTGCCTGCACAACGAATTGCTTGACTGATCTGAATTGTAATGGCGAATAAATAGTATTGGATATGATAAATTCTCCTCAACATAAAACCAGAAAGAACGAGTACAAGGCTTGCAAAGAGCAATATAAACTGAATTCTCAAAGTTATTATTAAATGATCATAGCCCCTTGCAATGATAAATCAAACCATAGTTATCATTCGCCATAAGAAGAGAGTAATGATGCAGCATAAGATATCTTACTAAAAGTGAGAACAATTTTAAATCACAAATTTTATGCTTTCACATATTAAGAGGCTTTTGGATGTATTATAGACATTTATGATCAACATTTAGTGATGATAATAAATCAGGGGATGTATTTTTTACTTTTTCTTTCGCAGTTTGAATTGCGGGGGATTTAATACACGCAAGTTAATCGCTTGGTGATATGCACCAATAATATAATTTTCACAATTATCATCAATACTCAATTTATTGGTATAAAGAATGCAAACAAACACTAATTTCTTTCTTGCAATTGTTATCATTTTAAATTATGAACAATAAACACCTAAACCATCTCATTTCAAATATTTTGTCGAAGCATCTCATTTTAAAACATTGCATTCATCCCAAATTAGCCACACAATACATACTATTAACCGAGAACTTTAAACCGTACCTAAGCAGGATAAGTGAAATTAAAGAGGGCATTGCCAGCAGAAGAGCGCCCAAGTCCAACATCATAAGCAACAACACCATCCGGCTTATACAGCCCATAATTCCTCTCAGACGTAGGCCCGGGCTTAAGATATTCATTAAACAACTTAAATACATAAGCCTGAAGAATAGTAGTCGGTCTCATGGGAGTCCCCAGGTTCTGCACCAGCCTCTCCAATATATTTCTACTATAAGACTGGGCATTTTCTTTACTAGCTCCCACTTCTTCAGGGTCCCCCTTAGAAGGCCATCCTGTTTTAGACACCCTCACTTCCAAATTACCGTAACCCAGAGCAGCAATTGCCAGGCATCCACCTGAGCATACAACATTTTATCATAGTGACAATTAGTGGTAGGATCGCTCATGCTCTTAATGGACTCGAACAAAGCGTAGTCCAGTGACACCTCCCCAGGGTTGTCCTTGTAGGCGAAGAAAGGATAGGCATTAAGCCAGAAGGGGCAACCAGTTAATGTCAGGAATTCGAGATGTGGAATAATGATGGTCATCGTGTCCTGCCTGAAGAATGAAAGAATATTGATTAGAGATTTCAAGTTTCCAAATTCTATGTTATGGGAATTTTTTGTTTTGATAAAAAATAATGTATGATTTTGATAACCCAAATTTAAAACAAGCTTGATGACATATCATAGCTAAGTTTACAATCTCCTATACATGTATGATTGGGTTAATTGTGAACATTACGATTCTTGTATAAAAGAGAGAAATCCATGCAGGAATCCCAGTTGTGACCCATCTACCATAAAGTGTGAGTCTTCAAGGAATCAAACTTTGTGACCCATCATTGCTCTAAACTGTTATCATCATGAATGATCAATACACTGTACTATATTTTTCTTCCATTGATGGATCCCAAAATGTCCATAGCTCTCATCTATTTTGTAAGCAGTTTTTACAGATTTTTTTTTCCCCCAGAATATTGATGTCTACAGGTCAATTAATGTGAAAGTACAATTAACTTAGAATAGAGGAGAAAGCTCAAAACATTTACAAGGAAGAAAACTATAAAATCATGTAAAGAAAATCCGATTATTCCGTGCAATTTATCATCCAAAACTCAAAGTTTTCAGTATTTTGTTTTCTATAATCATTCTCAAGGTTTTGAACATTTTGTGATCTATCACCATTCTCGAGGTTTTGAATACTTTGTGATTCATCATGAGAAAGTAAGATACTTTATGATCGATCTATCAAGACAATGGATCACAAGATATATATGAAAGGTCCTGTTCTATCTAAATCTTTGTCTGTTTTCCTTGATTATTGTTTAATTTGTATTTTGCCATGATTATGGATTAATTTGTAATTTGCCATGGGAAGAAATGGGAAACTAGCTAGATAAAAGAGTACCTGAAAGACCCCGTAGATGAGGGATAACTGTTGCCCAGCACACCTATAGCGTGGGCAGTGGAGATTTTGATGGAAGAGTCCAATCTGAGTCTAACGAGGGCAGCATAGAGGGCCTGCATAACTGGCACCAGATTATCACTGAGCTATGCATCGGTCCCTGTGTAAACCTCATTGCCTACAGAAACGGCCACAATCTTGGTTTCTGGTAAATGAGGAGCCAAGTTTTGGTTAAACCACACCAAGGCTTGCTGCTTTGTGGTGAGGCTTCCCACGTTTTCCTTGGGAATACCCACCCATAGTTCTGTTAGAAACTCAAGTTAATTTGGAGTTAATTTCTCCACTCCTCATGCATGCAATTGTAAGCAATCAGTTAGTAAACTGACAGTTGAGCAATCAGTTAGTTAAACTGTTTGAGTATTTGTTAGAGAGTTAGTTTGCATGGAAAGACTAATTTTAGTCTTGAGTTTGTTTTGAGTTTATTTTCTAATTATTATATGGATTCAAATCTATTTAAAGACGTATTGGGTGCACATTGTAAGGAAGGAAAATTGAAGATCAATAGAATCTCTTTCTTTCAAGAAATCGCTGTAGCAATTGTTCAGTTCTTGTTTATTTGTTTGAGTTCTTGTTTTGTATGCTTTCTATATTTTGACAAATTGGTACAGAGCCTGGTAAGGATTTGTGCAGCAGAAGCACAAGGAGAAGCGGAGATTACAGAAGTGCGCAGTCAGCAGAAGCGCGCAGCAGCTGCAGTCAGAGAGTGAAGAAAGAGCCAGCAGGGAGCGCAAAGACCGACATCGACAGTCTTACCGACGTCGACAGTATTAGTTATTGACAGCGATAGTATTAGTTACTGACATCGGCAGTCTTACCGACGTCGGTAGTACTAGTTACCGACATCGGCAGTTTTACCAACGTTGGCAATATTAGTTACCGACATCGGCAGTTTTACCGACGTCGGTGACTGTGTGTCAAAAACAACGACCAGAAAGTCATTTTCAACGTGAGAAATGGCAACGAACAACAGTATTTCACAGCCTCAAATTTTCATTTTCAATGGTAAGAATTACAATTTTTGGGCAATTAAGATGAGAACTTTATTTTGCTCACAAGATGTATGGGATTTAGTAGAAAGTGGTTTTATAGAACCGCAGGACGAGGCAGCCCATATGGCATTAAATCGAGCACAAAAGAATGAGCTCAAAGAGAATAAGAAAAAAGATGCAAAAGCTTTATTTCTCATCCAACAGGCATTGGATGAATCTATATTTTTCAAAGTTGCAACAACAACGAGATCCAGAGAAGCATGAAAAATATTGGAGACTACCTACAGAGGTAATACAAAGGTAAAAATTGCTAAATTGCAATCTCTTAGGAGAAGCTTTGAAAATTTTCAAATGAATGATTCAGATTCAATAGACCAGTTTATGGGTTAAGTTTTGAATAAAGTGAATCAAATTAAATCTAATGGAGAACCTATCACGAATCAAAAGATCATAAAAAAAGTACTCAGATCTTTACCCAGTAAATTTGATGCTATAGTTGTAGCTATTAAGAAAACCAAGGATTTAGAATAATTATTTGTAGATGAATTAATGGGTTCTTTGTTAACACATGAATCCAGAATGAATAGGAATAACTCTTCGCTTGAGAATGCCTTCAAGTCATAGGTATCAGTTGGCAGAGAAAGAAGAAGAGCCAGGTCAAGCTTTAGAGGAAGAGGCAGAGGCAGATATGGAAGGAATAATTCAGATGAAGGTGAGAACAGTAATCAAAACTACAGCAGTAGAGGACGTGGAAACAACCACTTCCAGCAAGGTTCACAGAGGTTTGTTAAATCTAATGTTCAATGTTATTACTACAAGAAATATGGTCATTATGCAAATGACTGCAGAAATAAACAAGGATGTGTGTACAAACAAAATGTTAATTACATAGGTGAATCTAGTTCTAATCCAGGTGAATCTAGTTCTAATCCTAGAAGCATGTTTCTTACTTGTAATGTTACTCAAGAAAAAGCCAAAGATATTTGGTTCTTAGATAGTAGATGTACTAATCATATGACAGGAAATAAAGATTTTTTTGCTAGTCTTGATGATTCTGTAAGATCAAAAGTGAAATTAGGAAATGATATCATAGTAGATGTCATGGGTAAAGGTGTCATAATTATTTTGGCCAAGAATGGTGAAAGAAGGTTTATACCTGATGTTTATTTTGTACCTAGACTAAAACATAATCTTTTGAGTGTTGGTCAGTTAGTGCAAAAAGGTTACAAAATATCCTTTATGAATAATGTTTGCACAATATTGGACCAGTGTCCAAGTGACAGGTTGATATGAAAAGTGGAGATGACCAAGAATCGGATGTTCCCTCTTCATATTCGGTGTATCCAAGGAGAAGAGGAAGCACACTTCAAATCCATACAGCTAGACCAATCATGGTTATGGAACTTAAGGTATGGACATTTACATTTTGGTGCTTTAAATTTGTTACAGAAGAAAAATATGGTGAAGGGTTTACCACCAATAGAACAACCAGAAAGTTCATGTGATAGTTGTATTTTGGCAAAACAACACAGAGAGAGCTTTCCAGTAGGAGGCTCACATAGAGCTAAGGTAATATTGGAGTTAGTCTATAGTGATTTATGTGGACCAATGCAAATTCCATCATTTGGAGGTAGTACTTATTTTCTAACCTTCATTGATGACTTTAGCAGAAAGACTTGGATCTAATTTCTCAAAAATAAATCTGAAGCCTTTGGAAAGTTTAAAGAATTCAAGGCAATGGTTGAAAAATAGAGTGGCCGTTATATCAAGGTACTCAGATCAGATAGAGGAGGTTAATATATGTCTAATCAATTTCAAGATTTTTGTAGATATCATAGAATCAAAAGATAGTTGACTATAAGGTACACACCACAACAGAATGGTGTAGTAGAAAGAAAGAACAGAACAATCATGGAAATGGCAAGAAGCATGTTGAAAGCTAAACACTTGTCAATTGAATATTGGGTAGAAGTAGTAGCATGTGCAGTGTATATTTTGAACAAAATTTCAACAAAGAGTGCCAGAGATCGAGTTCCACAAGAAGCGTGGAGTGGTAAGAAATATAGTGTATATCATTTCAAAAATTTTGGTTGTGTTGCATATTCTCTTAAACCATCTAAATTGAGAAAAAAGATTGATGATAGAGGTGAGAAATGCATTTTTATTGGCTATAGTGAAGAGTCAAAAGCTTATAAGCTGTATAACCCAATTACAAAGCAAGTGATTATTAGCAAAGATGTTGAATTCAAAGAAGAAGCATGGGATGGTAACACCATCACAGTTGGAGCACCAATTCCACAGTATGAAGAAGTTTCTGAAAAACAAAATTTGCAAGGTGGACAATCCTCTGCATAAGAAGGCACAATCACTCTAATAAGAACACCTAGAAGGTTTGAACAAGGTGAATCATCTAGTCATGCATGTCACCCTACTCCAAATTCACAAGTAAGTGATAAATCAGATCCAACTCTTGCTACTTTAAGAGCAAGATTGAAAGGTAAGACAATGAGAAATTTGAATGAGATTTATAATCAAGAAGAAGAGAAATTAGATTTGGTTTCAAATTTTGCTCTTTTCACTCATGACCCTATGTATTATGAAGAAATAGTTAATGAGGAACATTGACTAAAAGCAATGGATGAAGAGTTGAATGCTATTGAAAGAAATCAAACATGGGATCTAACTATTTTACCTGAAGGTAAGGATTGTATTGGAGTCAAATGGGTTTATAAGACTAAATTTGATACAGATGGAAATGTTGAAAAGCACAAGGCAAGGTTAGTTGCAAAAAGTTTTGCACAATAACATGGAGTTGACTATAATGAAACATTTGCACCAGTTGCTAGATTGGATACTGTTAGAATGGTTTTATCCATAGCAGCTCAAAATAATTGGTATGTATATCAAATGGATGTAAAATCAGCATTCTTGAATGGTTTTCTAGATGAAGAAGTATATGTGAAACAACCCACAGGTTATGAAGTGGAAGGACATGAAAAATTTTACAGATTGAAGAAGGCTCTTTTTGGTCTCAAGCAAGCACCAAGAGCATGGCATAGTAGGATTGATTCTTATATGATAAGCAATGAATTCAACAAAAGCAATAGTGAGCCTATTTTGTACACAAAAATCAACAAAGAAGGTCAAATTTTGATTGTGTGTTTATATGTTGATGATTTAATTTTTACTAGAAATTTGTCTATAGACACTTTTAAATCAACAATGAAAAAAGAATTTGAAATGATAGATTTGAGATTAATGAAGTATTTTTTGAGAATAGAAGTTGAACAATCAAAAAAATAAATTTTTATCTATCAAACTAAATATGCAAAGGATGTGTTAAAGAGATTTAGGATGTTGAATTGTAAACCAGCACCTACACTAGTTGCTACAGAGACTAAACTTAGCAAAGAAGACCAAGGGTCTAATGTTGATTCTACAACATTCAAAAAGCTAGTTGGCAATTTGATGTGTCTTACAGCTACTAGACTAGATATCAGTTATGGGGTTAGTTTAATCTCAAGATTCATGGAGTCACCGAAAGACTCACATTGGCAAGTTGGTAAAAAGATATTGAGATATGTGGCAGGAACTATAGAATATGGAATTTTATATTCCACAACTAACGATTTTAGTTTGATTGGTTTTATAGATAGTGATTTTGTAGGTAGCATTGATGATAGGAAGAGTACTTCTGGATATGCCTTTCTTATAGGCACAGGTGTGGTCACATGGGCATCCAAAAAGCAGCCTATAGTGACACTTTTATCAGCTGAAGTAGAGTATGTTGTAGCCACATCAGCAGCATGTCAAGCAACTTGGATGAGAACAATATTGAAAGATTTATTACAAGCACAGAAGGAGTCAACACCAATCTTCTATGATAACAAATCAACAATCGCTTTATCAAAAAATCATGTGTTTCACAAGAGAAGCAAGCACATTGATACAAGATTTCACTTTATCAGAGAATTAGTGAACAATGGAGAAATCCATCTAGACTTCTGTAGATCTGAAGATCAATTAGTAGACATATTTACAAAGGCATTACCAAAAGAGACCTTTGATTTTTTGAGACAAAATTTAGGCATAATAAATGCTAAAATTGTAAGTGGTAGAAATTAAGGGGGAGTGTTAAAAACTCAAGTTAATTTAGAGTTAATTTCTCCACTCTTCATGCATGCAATTGTAAGCAATCAGTTAGTAAACTGATAGTTGAGCAATCAGTTAGTTAACAAATAGTTAGTTAAACTGTTTGAATATTTGTTAGAGAGTTAGTTTGCATGGAAAGACTAATTTTAGTATTGAGTTTGTCTTGAGTTTATTTTCTAATTATTGTATGGATTCAAATCTATTTAAAGACGCATTGTGTGCACATTGTAAGGAAGGAAAATTGAAGATCAATAAAATCTTTTTCTTTCAAGAAATTACTATAGCAATTGTTTAGTTCTTGTTTATTTGTTTGATTTCTTGTTTTGTATGCTCTCTATATCTTGACAAGTTCTATATCTTTTTTAGTGAAGGCCTGTAGGATTTCTGTCAGAGACAGATAGCAAAAAAATCAATAACAAAAATAAAAAGGTGTAGATCGCTACAGAATCAAAAGAAATTTTCAATATTTTTATTTCTCTATCTAAAGACTGCGCACAAGGCTTACATAAATAGAGTTTCTTGGAAAATCTAACTAAAAATAAACTACATGCAAATTGAGACTAAACTAATTCTATAATTGCTTGAATGAACTGAATGTTAACTGTTATTATGCATGTGGATTGAGGTGCTGAGTATGCAGACTGCATGCATGAGCGCTACGAACAAGAGAGGGAGGTGGAATAGGTAGTTAAACAATAAGTGGAGAAATTATCTCCAGTGTCTAACACTCCTTAATTTCTACCACTAACTACTTCAACATTTACAATGCCTAAATTTTATCTTAGATAATCGAAGGTCTCCTTTGTTAATGCCTTCATGAATATATCTACCAATTGGTCTTCATATCTGTAGAACTCCAGATGGATTTCTCCATTATTCACTAACTCTCTGATAAAATGAAATCTTGTATCAATGTGCTTGCTCCTCTTGTGAAAAACATGATTTTTTGATAATGTAATTGTTGATTTGTTGTCACAAAAGATTGGTGTTGACTCCTTCTGTGCTTGTAATAAATCTGTCAATACTCTCCTCATCCAAGTTGCTTGACATGCTGCTAATGTTGATACTACATATTCTGCTTCAGCTGATGAAAGTGTTACTATAGGTTACTTTTTTGGATGCCCATGTGACCACACCTGTTCTTAAAAAAAAGGCATGTCTAGAAGTACTCTTCCTATCATCAATGCTACCTGCAAAATCACTATCAGTATAATCAATCAAATAAAAACCATTAGTTGTGGAATATAAAATTCTATATTTTGTTGTTCCGGCCACATATCTCAATATCCTCTTTCCAACTTGCCAATGTGAGTCTTTTGGTGACTTCATGAATCTAGAGATTAAACTGACCCCATACATAATATCTAGTCTTGTAGCTGTAAGATACATCAAACTACCAACTAGTCTTTTGAATGTTGTAGAATCAACATTAGACCCTTTGTCTTCTTTGCTAGTTTTGGTCCCTATAGCAACTAGTGTAGGTGCTGGTTTACAATTCAGTATCTTAAACCTCCTTAACACATCCTTTGCATATTTAGTTTGACAAATACAAATTTCTTTATCTGATTGTACAACTTCTATGCCCAAAAAGTACTTCATTAATTCCAAATCTATCATTTCAAATTCTTTCTTCATTGTTGATTTAAATGTGTCTATAGACAAATTTTTAGTGAAAATCAAATCATCAACATACAAACACACAATCAAAATCTGACCTTCTTTGTTGATTTTTATGTACAATGTAGGCTCACTATTGCTTCTACTGAATCCATTGTTTGTCATGTATGAATCAATCCTGCTATACCATGCTCTTGGTGCTTGCTTGAGACCATAAAGGGACTTCTTCAATCTGTAGACTTTTTCTTCATGTCCATGCACTTCATAACCTGGTGGCTGTTTCACATACACTTTTTCATCTAGAAAACCATTCAAAAAAGCTAATTTGACATCCATTTGATATATATTCTAATTATTTTGAGCAGCTATTGCTAAAACCATTCTAATAGTATCAAGTCTAGCAATTAGAGCAAAAGTTTCATTATAATCAATTCCATATTCTTGTTCAAAACCTTTAGCTACTAACCTTGCCTTGTGATTTTCAACATTTCTTTCTACATCAAATTTGGTCTTATAAACCCACTTGACTCATATGCAATCCTTACTTTCAGGTAGATTAGTTAGATCCCATGTTTGATTTCTTTCAATGGCATTCATCTCTTCATCCATTGCTTTTATCCAATGTTCCTCATTAACTACTTCTTCATAATATATAGGATCATGAGAGAAAAGAGCAAAATTTGAACATAAATCTAACTTCTCTTCTTTTTGATTATAAATCTCATTCAAGTTTCTCATTTTTTTACCTTTAAATCTTGATCTTAAAGTGGCAAGAGTTGGATTTGATTCATCACTTGTGAATTTGGAGTAAGATGACATGCATGACCAGATGATTCACCTTGTGCTAAGCTCCTAGGTGTTCTTATTGGAGTGCTTGTTCTTGCTTGTGGAGAGGATTAATCACCTTGCAAATTTTGTTCTTCAAATTCTTCTTCATTTTGGGGAATTGGTGCTCCAATTGTGATGGTTTTATCAATGCTACCATCCCATGCTTCTTCTTCCTTAAATTCAACATCTTTGCTAATAATCACTTTCTTTGAAATAGGGTTATACAACTTATAAGCTTTTGATTCTTCACTACAGCCAATAAAAATGCATTTCTCACCTCTATCATCAAGTTTTCTTCTCAATTTAGATGGTATAAGAGAATATGCAATACAACCAAAAAATTTAAAATGATGTACACTATGCTTCTTACCACTCCAAGCTTCTTGTGGAATTTGATCTCTGACACTCTTTGTTGGGCTTGTATTTAGAATATATACTTCACATGCTACTGCTTCTGCCCAATATTCATTTGTCAAATGTTTGGCCTTCAACATGCTTCTAGCCATCTCCATGATTGTTCTATTCTTTCTTTCTGCTACACCATTCTGCTATGGTGTGTACCTTGAGTCATTTTCCTTTTAATGCCATGATATCTGCAAAAATCTTGAAATTCAAGACATATATTCACCTCCTCTATCTGATATAAGTACCTTGATGTAAAGGCCACTCTGCTTTTCAACCATAGCTTTGAATTCTTTAAATTTTTCAAAGGCTTCAAACTTATTTTTGAGAAAATATATCCACGTCTTTCTGCTAAAGTCATCAATGAAGGTTAGAAAATAAGAACTACCTCTAAATGATGGAATTTGCATTGGTCCACATAAATCACTATGGACTAGCTCCAATATTACCTTTGCTCTATATGAGGCTCCTACTGAAAAGCTCTCTCTATGCTGTTTTGTCAGAATGCAACTTTCACATGAACTTCCTCGCTGTTCTATTGGTGGTAATCCCTTCACCATATTTTTCTTTTATAACAAATTCAAACCTCTAAAATGTAAATGTCCATACCTTAAGTGCCATAGCCATGATTGGTCTAGATGCATGGTTTTGAAGTGGGCTTCCTCCTCCTTGGATGCACTGATTTCGAAGAGGGAACATCCAATTCTTAGTCATCTCCACTTTTCCTATCCACCTGTCATTAGGAGATTTGTCTAGTATTTTACAAACATTATCCATAAAAGATACTTTGTAACCTTTCTGTACTAACTGTCCAACACTCATAAGATTATGCTTTAGTCCAGGTACAAAATAAACATCAGGAATAAACTTTCTTTCACCATTTTTTGCCAAAACATTTATTACTCCTTTACCCATTACATCCACTTTGTTATCATTTCCTAATTTAACTTCAGATTTTACTGAATCATCAAGACTTGCAAAGAATTCTTTATTCCCTGTCATATGATTACTGCATCCACTATATAAGAACCAAATATCTCTAGCATTTTATTGAGTAACATGACAAGTGAGAAATAAGCTTCTAGGATTAGAACTAGATTCATTTAGAATCGTAGAGCTTCACTATTTTTATATTGATGCCCTTCAATAGCTCTGCTACTTTCTTCGGCGGAGGCAAGTTGTCTGGTTTTTGACCATAGTTGATGCCTACTGTGCTGCTGCTCCCGATTGATAAGCATTCTACCAAAAAAAAAATTAAAACCAACAGCCAACCAAATCTACCATCAGACTAAAATCAATTAGAACATAAATTCTCATATTTACTGTGCAAAAGAAAGAATGTTTATCAATGATTCCCAAGATTTAACCAGCAAACAAGTTTTAAAGTAGCTGAAACATCACGTCCGAATATAAAGAAGAATACTAAATGAATCGAATATAAACTCTTATTTTCTATATTTCAATACTTTGCTTTATTTTATCATTCTAGACTTTACGGAGCTTCAATTTGCTATAAAACATAACAGGTTAGAAGAACCACTGATGATCGTTGAACCACAGAGGATTGATATTCTGGAGTTCAGCATTTTATCTATTGTTTCTTTTATAATCTCTACAAGAAAATGAGATTTACAACAAAAGTCTCTGGTATAAAAGAGCTACACGAAAATCAGGTGAAAATATGAGGCCACGAAGACCCTGGTTCGATTTGACGTTTTTGTGTAAATTTACATTTACATGTAAAATGATCCAGCTACACTTAACATAGAACGTAGTCCAGGTATTGCTCCGATTTCAATGGTTTCATGCCACCTTTAATATGAGAAATATTAGAATATTCATGACGGAAATTTGTAACACCCATTCAGAATCACAAGTAAATATTTTTTGAAATGGGAACATTTGTACATTATGGCACAAAAATACAAGTTACTCGAACAGAAAAATTGATATTGCATCCCATTAAATAACCATTGTCCTAACAAAAAAAGGTTTACTTGTTCTCGAAAGCAAGAGCATCAAAGCCCAGATGATGAACAGGAGTTTCATTCTGCAGCTGTCCAATGCGATACTTAGAAATTATGCGCAACAAAAAACTTTAATGGATGTCTCCTGTTCCTATGTGATTATAATTGAATAATAAACATAAGGCGGCCCTCATTTGAACCTCTTACTGCTCAATCGTCGCGTCCGCTTAGATTGTACTTCTAAAATAGAAAGTTTAAGATTTTTTTGTTTTGTTTTTTAAACCTAAGTGAACAAGTAAACTCTGGACCGTCACGCTTATTTTTTTTAAAAAAAATCGAACCTCCGTAACAAACGTCATCTAACCTTTAGTCTTTGCCTCTAATGTACTAGTTGCAATAAAAATTGTGATGTAAATTAAAGTTATTGATTAATAAGAGAAATTATAAAAATAAATCTTTTTAAAGGAGATATGGAGAGAGAATTTTGAAACTATTTAAAATTGTATAATAATGGAAGAGCATAAATTTGAAAGAGAATAAGATTTAAATATATTTCATATGGTAGTTGGAACATAAAGATGTGATTTCTTTTAGTGGGATGTAGTAGCATAGAAGGAAAAAAATAAAGAGAAAGCCAATGTGGTAATAATAATTATTAGTTTTTGAATAATTAGGGATTAAAGTTTAGCCTAATGACTTGGAAGTTTTTCAGTGTTATCACGGTGAGCTCCCCCTATCTAATCTATTGTGTAAATTCAAAGGTAATTGGTCCCTTAAGATCTGCAGAGTATTGCCCTCGATAGGTACTAGAAAATCACTTAGGCACCACAACTAAGTCTCACCTTTTTTTTTTAAACATTATATACATAGTACATAATGAGACATGAATAGTTAGTATTGAGTTATAATAGTTTTATTAAGTTTGTAGTTTTGCTGAAAAAGTATTATATGAAGCAATTGATTGATTTAAAAAAGAACTATGAAAAATATAGTACATTGTTCATGTATTTATAAAGACCCTATAAGACAAAAGAAAATATAGAAATTAGTTTAGTGTTAAAGTTTTTACTTTTTTTGATATATAAAAAAATGAAGCAGGGTGGAAGGAATGAGTTGATGAAATTAAATTGTAGTTTATTATTTAAGCGTGTATTATGTGTTTCTATTGGTCAAGTCTAAATGTTGTCTAAACAAAAAATCCTTGAAACATGTAGATGGTGGTAGGTGTGTCCTTTATGAAGTCTCTTTAAGATATTTTTGCTAAAGCAAGTAGCAATGTTTGCAAGAGTGGGCCTTGAAAAAAGCAATATTGGTAGTTATTTTTAGCACTTTTTATATTACAAATGGGGCGATGTGTATACTCATATGAACTATATTGTTGACAGAAGGAGAAACATATGGTTTTACTGTGCTAGTTGAAGAGTTTCAAAAGGCATACCATATTTATTGCAAATAAGTTGAGAAGGCATAGAATATAAATTTGTAACTAACAATGTTCTTGGTACTTATGAGAATAAAAATAAGAAATATTAGTGTAAGTAGACAATGTTAATTTGGAAATGAAATAAAAATTAAAACAAATAATTTATTTTTATTTTTTTATCCATGTTATTACAATACAAGAATATTTCTCTCCAAAACACATGCATTGTAAATAAAGTTTGAAGATTGTTCAATTCTATATGTTATAAATTTATTTATCTTGTTCAATCTATCAGATTAAATTATAAAGTTGAGTAGTGGTGCTAGTTAAAAACAAAATTAGTTGCTACAACATTGTGTAAAATTTCAATAAGTTTATTACAGGGACAAAGAAAATTGTCTTAACTTCCATTTTGATAAATACGTTTTTGATATTCCTATGATCTTTACAAACCAAAAAAATAATAAAAAATGTGAAACTAAAAAGAGTAAATATTTGAGATAGGTTTGGAAGATCTAAAAAAAATAATGTAAATAAGTCTTCTATTAGATGTTTTAATGAATATTTTAAAAGAAAATCTGAAATGTGTAAGCTTACATAAGTCATTCAAACTGTTTTATTAAATGCGTGAATGCATGCCATAGAGTGAATTCAATAATATTAAATATAAATTTTCTAATGGAAACCTAAAAAAGAAGTGCACAAAATTTGGATTCAATGAAAAGAAGAGGAAGGATCAATGAAAATAAATTAGCCATTTCTACATTAATTTTCTTGATTACAATTTTGATAACAAATCAAATAGTAATTTCTACATCAATTTTATTTATTCAATTTTATTTAATGGGTAAGTTCATATTGCATGCTACATGCCATAAATATGAGGTTGATGACCTAAAATATATTTTGTAAGTTGAGTTTTTTTAAAGATTTAGAAAACATAAAATCAAGTAGAAGACATGAAACAACAGGGCTGCCATGAATGTGATCATTTCATGATCACTAGTTTCAATTAAAAAGTAATTTTTTCTGTCAAATGTAGATAAACTATAAAATGACATATTAGGTAGCATATAGAGAATGATTTTCAAACTTTTATTGTGGGGTTTGATAAATGAAACAAGTTGAAAGAAATATATGTTTTTTAAAATAAGCTAAATAGTCATGTTTTGAAGCCTTGAAGAATGGAGAAAAAGATAAAGCATTTAGTAACACATATGATGCCTCTTATAATGATACATGGAACACATCAAACCAACTAACAAGAAGTTGAAAAAACACCAAACACGTAGAAAAACATGCAATAAACACTAGTAAAAAACCAATGAGTAATTAGTCTGAAAATCTACTTCTTTCCATAAACTTCCTAATACGATTCAATAGGTCTTCAGCATTGTGTTATTCCTTTTTTTGAGTATTCATTTCTATAATACTTCCAATAATAAATAACTTACAATCAACCAAAAAAACTAGAAACCAAAAACATTCAATCCCAAAAAATGCTTCTTACCACAAAACAACCATTATCTAACTAAAAATAAAGCTATTTGCTACCTAGGTTCAGTAAAGAATATGCATAAAACTTCTCATTTTGTGACCTTATGATGTATATGATCTTTGAATCAGGTCATTGTTAAGTCTACCTATCCTCTTCCTCCTAAATAAAGCACAATCCTTTTTCTCATCCATGTCCAAAATAAAAGATAATGTTAAATCAATTACTATTGAACTAATCTCCAAATAACTTCTGCTATTAGAAAACTCATTCTTACTTATAGATGGGGAACTTGAGGCATCCGTGAAAATTTCCTCTACTTGTGTTGTACCAGTTGTAAGGTCCTCACTTGAGTCTACAATCTCGTCCAAATCTAAGTCTTTTCCTTCAGTCTCAACACTTTCCATGGTGTAATGAGATGGATGAAAAGGGAATCCTTTCACCAAGTGACTTCCTATTTTATTTTTGAGATAATGTAATATTTTTAAAATGACTAGTCTGAAAGCAATTACTATTACAGAAAGGTAGGCCCTCATAGTTGAAGGGTTGGGTCCATGAGGTCTTCTATTTTCTAATCAAATTTTGAAGGAAGATCCTCTACAATGTCAATGTTGAAATAAATAATTTGATGTTAGAAAAAACATTATATTTAGTAAAAATATTATTGTAAAGATATGCCCATAAAAGTAGAGAAGAAGGTATTATTTCTAGTGGTAGGAACTAAATAGAGATGGGTAGTAATGTATACTTCTATATTTGCATGTAATTTAATAGTCATGTCTTTTAGTGCCTTTTTTTTTAATGGATTGATAAAAATTTATCGACTAGTCTTCAATTTTATTTTAGGTCCACTTCATTTTACCAAATTTTTGAAGAGGAAGACTGGGAGTTCCTTGTTGTTTAGTTTTTATTCAATCGTGGTTGTTGTTCCCAAAATCTGTCACTCATTTTTTGGGACAACATATGAACTATTTTGGTCTTGCAAGACAAAATTATCTCTTCCCTTTTCAAAAAATTGTTCTGAGCATTCAAATTCTTCATTATTCAAGCTTTTTAAGTTAAGGGACTAACAGGTTCAACAAGTTCAATGGCTTCAACAAGCAAGTTCTCATAAAGAAGCAAGTTCCCCAACACTTAAATGTTTTCAAGGCTGGTTCAACACCTTGGTTCAACCAAAAATGTTCATCGACAAGCTTCAAAGAAAGGATTGAACCATTGAACCAGTGAACCCCGCTTCCAAAAAGTTCAAGGTTCAATGGGTTCAAAGGTTCAATGACGTCAGCAAGCTTAAAAATTTAAGCACTTTGGAAAAATTTCAAAGTTCAACCGCTTCGATAAGTTTAGCAACTTCAAAAGACTTAGCGATAAGAAAGAAGATTGAACCATTGACCCATTGAACCTTGAACCAAATGGTTCAAAGGTTCAATGCGGTTGGTTCAAAGAGATTGGTTCAAGTGGTGAATTGAATGAGTGGAATAAAAGATAGAACCATCGAGCCGTTGAACCAAAGTTGGTTCAATCGATCGGTTCAAAAGAGTGCCCCAAAGCTGAAGGGGCAAGTACCCCTGCAGAGGACAGTGAACAAAGGCAAATGCCCTAGTGGAGGGTAGGGAATATTTGCTCAAAGATTAGAATAGAAGGTTGAAAGGGAAGATTTATTTTAGACTTTTTGTTTGAGGAAATTACCAAGTAAAGGAACCAAAGAATTCCTTTGAAAAGATTTCCCGCAAAAGGATTTCACAAAGGCAAATCCTTCAAACAAAATGTCTGAAGGAATTTATTTAGACATTTTGCCTGAAGGAATGATCAAAAGCCCAGTGGAAAAATGGCTAAGGCAAGGAAAGATTTCCTTCAGATAAAATATTCGAAGGAAATAAAGGAAAAGGCCGCTCAAAGACTCCCAAAAGGTAGGTACCCTTGTGAGGGGCTCTCAGCACCCAAAAAATGGACCTTTCTTGAAGACCCAAAGGGACACCTTCCCTTCAGGATGTCCCAAAGACATAGAGCTCAAATAATTTCAAAGGCTCAAAGACTTAGCCAAAAATAAAAGGATTTAGAGATAGAGAATGAACTGTTAAACCTTGAACCAGAATGGTTCAAAGTTCAAAGGTTCAAAGGTTTAAGGAATTTCAAAGTTCGAAGGAAGGAACCAAGGAAGTGATTGAACCAAGGAAGTGATTTAACCAAAAATAAAGGAACAGATTGAACTACCTGAACTGTTGAACCATTGAACAAATGCATTCTCCATGTTCAAAGGTTCATGGTTCAATATAGTTCAAATAATTAGCAATTATTGACATCCCCATGGACATCAAATTTAAGATAATGAGATATCTATTGATTTTTAAATATGGTGTGGACCCTGTGAATAAATTCAGTGACCAGCCAAAGAGATAGCCTGAGAGCTCAGATCGCACAAAAAAGGACAAAATATAGCAAGGAAAGGGGAAATGATGGAGAAAGACTAGAAATATCCATGCATGGGATATGTTTCTAGAAGGTGAAGCAGTCCACCAGGTGGACATCAGAGAGCACAAACATTCAATGGCGTGACCTTTTTCTCGGAATTGAGAAAAGCAAATGGACAACTACACACATATCAAGAAGAAGACCAAGCGGCCCATACTCTATGAGGAGGCATTTGAGATGAATTAATAGGGCACAGCTAAGACTAACAACTGATTCTAACAAAGCTCCTTGATAGAATTTAAAATGCATTCAAGGCATTAAATGTAACATAGGTCATTTTTTGTGAAACAAAACACCCAAGTATTTCTTAGAGAGCTATTTATTGGACTCTCTTATTATTTTAGAGAGATATCTCTGTTATTAGAAGCAAAACTCTGCCCAAATTGAAAGGCATTACTGAGACTTTGAGCTCAGATTGTTGATCATATTTCATTATTTGAATAAGAAAACAAGTGACTTTTTAGACTTTGTGCTGGAATAGCTTGGTTGTTGGGGAAATTTTTCTTATGTCTACTTTCTTAATACATTTTTTGTCCATTTAATTAAATAAGTCGAATTAGTGAAAGTAATCGGGAAGGTGTCTTGGAGCTGACTGTGGAGAGACTTTGTGCTGCCATAATTGTCTTTAGTTTGTCTATTTTCTATTTCTATGTAAAGGATCTTGGGATGACTTTGTGCCCTCATTATCCTTCATATTTCACTCTTTGGAAGTTGAGGTGGAGACTTTACGCTACACTTCATCATGTTGTGTTACTGTGCACTGTTACAATCACTACCAAAAAGATTCTTGTTGTTTGCTGAATAACACTTCTAAAAGAAGAGGAGTGCCTTCTATCATTTCATTGAGATTTCTCTTGTGTCTTTGAACATCATCTCTGAAAGAAGAGAGATGGATGGTGTTGTCCTACCCCCAAGTGTTATTTTTTGCTTATATATAATATATATAGCTCCTCATATTTATGGGGAACCTCCCCTTGATGAGAGGAGAGTTTTGTCCCATCCTGATGTGGTAAACCTGCATGTTTTGGCTGATAAATCTCCCTATGCTGTGGTAGAAACACCTATTTTTCCCATCAGTGAGTTGGTGACAAAATATTCATCAAACAATTTTTGGTGACTCCACTGGGGAAGAATGTGTAGTTTGAAGCCTCAAGCTTCAAGCTAAAGCAGTGTTAGTTCTTTTCCATTTTTATTTTACACTTTGGTAAATCCATGGTATATGCAAAGCCAGAGAGCTAAAGGTTTTGTTGACCCTATATTTGAGTTGGTACAGTAAAGTAATTTTGATCTATTTTTTTCATCATCTCGCTTCCAGTGAACTAGGAGCTTTCCTCCTACTAAAGTTAGGTCTCCATTACTAGGGAAAACATCTATTTCTATTGTTAATAAAGATTTGTCAATATCTACTCCTCTAAGATTTGTTATCCCCCCTTTCCATAGTCATACAATGGCAGCTCAAGGCCCTTAGAGTAACTCTTTTGGTCCACTTAATTTAACTCCACCTCTACATAAGCTACCACGTAGTTCAAGGAAGAATTTCCCCAAGTTTTATGGTGATGGGAAGGTTCATCCTGATGAACATATTACAACCTTTAGCATAGCTTGTGGTGTGATAGGAGTGGAGTATGAGGATATAGTAGTCAGGTTGTTCATAGAGACATTACAAGGTGCTACTGCAGGATGGTTTTATCATCTGCAGGCCCAGACTGTGACTGACTGGAACACCCTCAAAACCAAGTTTGACGCCAGATTCAAGCCTGTAGAAGATGCACATGCCCTTCTAGCCCAACTCACACAAATGAAGAAGGATCCTCATGAACCAATGAGAGATTTCATAGCCAAATTTAACAAGTTGAGGAACATGATCCCTGTAATTGCTCAGCCTACAGCTGAGAATATCAAATGTTTCTTCATCAACTCTCAGTTACTTGAAGTGAGTTTCTTGCTGAGACATGATGGCTAAATAGACCTTACTTCAGCTCAAGATTTGGCCACTGAGGTGGAAGATGATCTCATCTTGGCAGGGAAGATAAGGAGAGATCCTAATAGAGTAAATCTTCATCATCCTCTAAATATCCATCCATAAGCACCATTGATCCAATGGTACAGAAGCTGACAAATGAGTTGCTAGCTCTCAAGAAGCAAATGGTGCAAGGGATGTCTTCAACTCCTTCATATAGAGATATGCCAAGGAGGACATTTCCCAATCAGTCATACCAAGGCAATGCTACTAGGAATCAAGGACAACCAAATCATCTTCCTCCCCACATGAGAAACTTGCCATTGAAGCACCCCCAACCAATTCAGTACTTAGATATCTTGAAACAAAATTTGATTTCTATTTATAGCCTGAATTAAACCAAAAAAATGACATTCATCTCCTTGCTAAAGGCCATGAAGAATTAGCTGGCGAATCCAACATTGGTTTCTTGAATTACCAGGATGAACCCAGAGGTAAAGGTAAAGCAGTTGATGGATCATATGTTGTATTCACTTGGTCCCAGAACTAGTCAGCCCAACAAGCTGATAATGTAAAAATAGGGGAAGGTTCTCAGCTTGCAATTTCAATTTCTAAATGAGGAACTTCTCTGCCTTTCCAACCAAAGGACCCAGTGAGTAATAAAAATGTAAGTACATCAAGCATTCCTCCATCTTCAACTTCAATTCCACAGACCAGTACCACCCCTCCTAAAAATCAGAAGGATGAACTGCCTTCCTCTATTACTAGTCTATTACAGTCATTTGACATAATCGACCATGTAAAGAAGACCAAAATTTAAATGTTTGAATTTGAATTCTTGCAATCCATCCTAAATAGTTGGATAGGTTGGTTCAATATGTAAAAGATAAAGCCATCCCTGTAGGACAAGAAATTATAAAAACAAAACTTGGTTCCCCTAAGAGCACATCCACCCGAAATAGCCTTGTCATTACTCCTCTTACTACCTCTAGGAAAATAGAGCCTTTCTATGTCTCCTTATTGATAAATGTTCACAAGCTGAGCAACTGTATCATAGACTCAGGTGCATCTGACAATGTCATGCCTGCCAAAATGGCAGAATATCTTGGACTCATGCTGACCAAGACTTTTGGGATGTGTTTCTCCATGGAGGACAAATAAGTACCTCTGCTGGGACAAATCAAGGATGCCCAATTTACATTTGTGACATTCCAAAATAAGAGAATCAAGATGATAGTCCTGGTGGCTGACATTCCAACCTCCTACGGCATTCTACTTGGATGAAATTTTTGTAAGGATATTGGTGGAGAATTAAGCATGGACCTGTTTGAGGCAAGGATCTCAGTTAAATGCGTTATGTAGATATTGCTTCCTGATAAGGAAGCAAAATACGTGGTCACTCAAACATCAGCCCCTGAAGCTCAAATTTTATTTGAGTCTTCAGGCATGTGTAATTACATTTTATCCATAGAGGAAGTCCATGAGGTGTTTGATGAAATTCTGAATGTGATCTAGAGATTGACTCAGATGAGACATCAGAAGAATTGGTAGGGTGCAATATAGATGGAGAAGGATCTTCCATCTCTAATGAAGAAAAATTTAATAGACGATCAGTTTCTAATAATGTTTAGATCCTAGCATTTGATGGCAACAATTCTTCTACTGGCTCAAGAGCTAGGTTTGTGTTGATATCTCCTCAAGGAGATATTTTTCCTTTTTCATACAAGTTGTAGTTCATCAACACCAACAACACAACTGAGTATGAATCTCTATTGCTTGGATTGAAGGCTGCTCGAGATAAAGGCATCAAACTCCTTCATGCCAAAAGAGATGTTGAACTAGTGGTTTGTCAGGTAAGGAACTTGTATCAAACCAAAAATGAGAGATTACGCCACTACCATAATCTAGTCTGGGATCAAATTGAAAGCTTTGATGCTTTTTGCATCTTTGCCATACTTAGGGAATTCAATGACTGAGCTAATGCACTGGCTATTTCAGTAACTCTCTTAGTTCCTCACCCAGACTTCAAAGAAGATAGGTACACCATTGAACTAGTTTTTTGACCAAGTGTGCCTGATAATGCTGATCATTAGCCAGTATTTAATGGCGATCACCAAATCATTGCCTTCCTAGAACAAAAAGATAGCTTTGAATGGTTGCACTTCGAAGGCATTGAACGTCACAAGCTTGAACCAGCCCCTGAATCAAGTTCAGACAAAGGTGAAGAATTCTTCAAAATTAAAAGAAATAAAATCCCAAAAGGCCTAGTTTCCCTTGAAAAACTATTTGACAAACATGACAGATTCGTCAAACAGAAACAAATAGATTCAAGCTCCTCCCAGGGGTTTGATCAAATAAATCTGGGCACTAAAGAAAATCCCAAGATGGTGAACATTGGGAAGTGCTACACTCAAGAAGAGAAGTTCAAGTTCAGTGCTCTGCTCCACTAGTATATGGATGTCCTAGCATATTCCTATGATGATCTGAAGTCACTCAAGCTTGAAGAAATATGCCATGACATTCCTTTCAAAAGTGATTCAGTGCCTTATAAGAAAAAATCTAGATAGTACAATCCAAATATATTAGGTACTATTCTGTCTGAAATATAGAAAATGTTGAATGCTAGGATAATTTTCCCAATCCATCATTCCATATAGATTGCAAATATAGTTCTTGTGAGAAAGAAAAATGGTGAAATTTGCCTCTATGTAGTTCAAAAATTTAAATAAGTCATCCTTAAAGGATAACTATCCTCTGCCCATCATAGATCAAGTCCTTTAGATGATGACTGGTTCATAAATGTTATCAATGCTAGACAGCTTCTCAGGATATAATCAAGTTGAATTTGGTGATGTAGACCAGCATAAGGCTGCCTTCACCACACTTTGGGGCACCTTTGCCTATCAAAGGATGCCATTTGGCCTGATCAATGCTGTCACCACTTTTCAAAGAGCCATGGACCTCACTTTCAAAGATGAAATGGGTAAGTTCATTGTAGTGTACTTGGATGATTTAATAGTCTTTTCCAAGCATCATCCTGATCATATGCACCATTTGCAACAAGTGCTGGAATGATGTCACTAGAATGACATTTATATAAACCCTAAGAAGTCTATTTTTGGAGTAACATAAGGGAAACTTCTTACACATTATGTCCTGAGAGGGCATAAAGATTGACTCAGAAAGAGTCAAATCCATCTAGGAGCTTACCCTACCTACAAGTAAGACTGCAGTTCACTCTTTCTTTAGAAAAGAGAATTTTTTATGAAGGTTCATCCCTGAGTTTGCTGAGAAGACTCACCATATTATAAACGTGATGAAGGATAAAGCCACCTTTAGTTGGATTGAAGAAGGCAAATTGGCATTTCAAGGTATCAAGACTGTTATTGCCCACACCCCAATTCTGGTTTGTCCAGATTATACCAAGGATTTCACAGTGTATAGTTATGCTTCTGAGCACACACTTTCATTAATTTTGGTTCAACAAAATCAAGAAGGTGTGGAGTCTCCAATTTCTTTCATGAGTTGTCCTTTCAAAGCTCATGAGTTGAAGTACTCAAACATGGAGAATCATGCTTATGCAGTGGTGAAAGTAGTGAAGCATTTCCACTTTTACATCTTGAATTCACATACTACTGCCCTGGTTCCTAACACCACAATTAAATCCATATTAACTCAGCAGGAGTTTGGAATGAAAAGAGGCAATTCGATTGCTAAGATCTAGGAGTTTGATCTAGTCATCAAACCAATGAAGCTGGTGCGGGGAAGGGGCCTATACCAATTGATTGCTGATAATAGACCAGAAGAAATAGAGTATGGAGAAGAAGAAATTGAAGAAATGCCAATAGTCCTCTTTGTTTCCACCATGAATGAGTGGTATTCAAATATTTTTCATTTCCTTACTTATGGTGAGTGTCTTGCTCACTTATCTCATAAAGAAAGGAGGAATGTCAAGTTGAAAGCTACCAATTTTGTCCTCTAGGACAATGACCTGTATAAGAGAAACCTTGATGGAGTTTTTCTTCGCTATGTGGATAAAGAGTAGAAAAATCAACTTTTGAAGTCCTTCCATAATTTGGCTGGTGGAGGACATTTTTTTGCTCCTATAACTACCCATAAGATTCTATGAGCCAAGTATTCTGGCCTACTTTGTTTCAAGATGCATACAAATGGGTATGAAGATGTGAACCATGCCAACAGTTCATTGGAAGACCCAAATTAGCTACTCTGCCTCTTAAGCTAGTGGTGATAAAAGAACCATTTCAGCAATGGGGAATCAATTTCATTGGTGCTGTAAACCCATCTTCAAGTGTTGGACATGATTATGTCCTCACATCCACATATTACTTTACCAAGTGGGTGGAAGCTATTCCAACCAAGCAGGCTACTTCAGAAGTAGTGTGTAATTTCCTCAAAGAGAACATCATTTCCAGGTTTGGGGTCCCAACTAAGAGTGTCACATACAACATGGCTTATTTCTCTTCTCAGGAGATTACTCAACTTTGCTTCTATTATGGGATTACTCTCTCCCACTCTTTTGATTATTTTCCACAAGGAAATAGCCAAGAAAAATCAAGCAATAAAAAACTGGTGACTATCATCAGAAAGCTAGTAGACGACAACCAACGAACATGGCATAAAGCATTGGTTGATGCTTTATGGGCTGATAGAATTACACCCAAGAGGACAATTGGTATGTCACCTTTTCAACTTATTTATGGTCTCAATTCTAAAATACCAATCACCCTGGAATTTCTAGCATTGAAATTGGCTAAGGCAATCGAAGATAAGACATATGAAAGCTCCATCGATAAGAGGATCATGTGTTTGACTGAGCTAGATGAGTAGCGAACTATGGTGGTAGACTGAATTACTGCACATCAAAGTCTGGTGAAGAAGCTCTTCGACCATAAATCAAGAGCCCATGATTTCTAGATTGGAGATCAAGTCCTGTTATGGGACAAGAGAAGAGAAATAAAGGGAATGCATGGAAAATCTAACTTTTTTTGGAGAGGCCCATTTACTATACATCAGCTCAAAGGTGAAAATAGTTTCTTGCTAAAGTATCAAGATGGTACACCCTTTTCACTACCTCAGAGTGGGTAGCATCTGAAGCACTCAATTCTTGAAGTATCAGATAATTTTATTTGTACATGTGTATATTTGTATAGTCTTTAGTTTTATTTTGTGTTATTTGTTTTCATTTTTGGCACCTTTAATTTTTGGGTATCATGACTCCATAGCCTAATGGCACACATGAAGGCACTGGAGATTCTGGATTCTACTTCCTCTGATTATTTTTACAATCAATAGAAGTTCCCCAACTGGAGCCAGCTATTGTTCCCAAAATCTATCACTCATTTTTTGGGACAACATATGAACTATTTTGGTCTTGCAAGACAAAATTATCTCTTCCCTTTTCAAAACATTGTTCTGAGCATTCAAATTCTTCATTATTCAAGCTTTTTCAGTTAAAGGACTAACAGGGTCAACAGGTTTAATGGCTTCAACAAGCAAGTTATCATAAAGGAGCAAGTTCCCCAACACTTAGACATTTTCAAGGCTAGTTCAATGCCTTGGTTCAACCAAAAATGTTCATCAGCAAACTTCAAAGAAAGGATTGAACCATTGAACCATTAAACTCTGCTTCCATAAAAGTTCAAGGTTCAACGGGTTCAAAGGTTCAATGATGTCGGCAAGCTTAAAAAGTTAAGCGCTTCAAAAAAATTTCAAGTTCAACTACTTCGGTAAGTTTAGCAGCTTCAAAAGACTTAGCGAAAAGAAATAAGATTGAACCATTGAACCTTGAACCAAAATGGTTCAAAGGCTCAAAGGTTCAACATGGTTGGTTTAAAGAGATTGGTTCAAGTGGTCAATTGAATGAGCAGAATAAAAGATTAGACCATCAAGCCATTGAACCATAGTTGGTTTAATCGATCGGTTCAAAGGAGTGCCCCAAAGTCGAAGGGGTAAGTGCCCTTGCAGAGGATAGTGAACAAAGGCAAGTGCCCTTGTAGAGGGCAGGGAATATTTGCTCAAAGATCAAAATAAAAGGCCAAAAGGGAAGATTTCCTTCAGACTTTTTGTCTGAGGAAATTACCGAGTAAAGGAACAAAAAAAATCCTTTGAAAAGATTTCTTACAGAAGGATTTCACAAAGGCAAATCCTTCAGACAAAATGTCTGAAGGAATTCCTTTAGACATTTTGCCCAAAGGAATGATAAAAAACCTAACATAAAAATGGCTAAGGTTTGAAGGAAATAAAGGAAAAGGCCACATAAAGACTCTCAAAAGGTAGGTACCCTTGTGAGGGGATCTCAGCGCCTAGAAAATGGACCTTTCTCGAAGATCTGAAGGGACACCTTCCCTTCGAGATGTCCCAAAGACATAGAACTAAAATAATTTCAAAGGTTCAAAGACTTAGCCAAAAATAAAAGGATTTAGAGATAGAGAATGAACCGTTGAACCTTGAAACAAAATGGTTCAAATTTTGAAGGTTCAAAGGTTCAAGGAATTTCAAAGTTTGAAGGAAAGAACTAAGGAAGCAATTGAACCAAGGAAGTGATTGAACCAGGGAAGTGATTGAACCAAAAAGCAAGTAACAGATTGAACTGCCTGAACTGTTGAACCATTGAACCAATGCACTCTCCAAGTTCAAAGGTTCATGGTTCAATATAGTTCAAACAATCAACAACTATTGACATCCCCGTGGACATCAAATTTAAGATAATGAAATATCTATTGATTTTCAAATATGGCACGAACCCTGTGAACAAATTCAGTGACTAGCCAAAGAAATAGCTCGAGAGCTCAAATCTCATAGAAAAGGACAAAATACAACAAGGAAAGTGGGAACAGTGGAGAAAGACCAAAAATATCTGCACATGGGATATATTTCTAGAAGGTGAAGTAGTCCACCAGGTGGACATCAGAGAGCGTGAACATTCAATGGTGTGACCTATTTCTCTACATTGAGAAAAGCAAATAGATAGTTTTACACGTATTGGGAAGAAGACCAAGTGGCTCATACTCTATGAGGAGGCATTTGAGATGAATTAATAGGCCACATCTAAGACCAATACCTAATTCTAGCATAGCTCCTTGATAGAATTTAAAATGCATTCAAGGCATTAAATGCAACATGGGTCATTTTTTGTGAAATAAATTGCCCAAGTCTTTCTTGGAGAGCTATATATTGAACTCTCTCTTATTGTTTTAGAGAGATCTCTCTGTTATCAAAAGCAAAAATCTACCCAAATTGAAAGGCATTACTGAGACTTTGAGCTCAGATTGTTGATCATATTTCATTATTTGAATAAGAAAACAAGTGACTTTTCAGACTTTGTGCTGGAATAGCTTGGTTTTGGGGAAATTGTTCTTATGTCTATTTCTTTAATACATTTTTTTTCCATTTAATTAAATAAGTAGAATTAGTGAAAGTAATCAGGAAGGTGTCTTGGAGCTGACTGTGGAGAGACTTTGTGCTGCCACAATTGTCTTTAGTTTATCTATTTTCTATTTCTATGTAAAGGATCTTGGGATGACTTTGTGCCCTCATTATCCTTCCTATTTCAGCCTTTGGTAGTTGAGGTGGAGACTTTGTGCTACACTTCATCTTGTTGTGTTATTATGCCTTGTTACAATCACCACCAGAAAGATTCCTGTTGTTTGTTGAACAACACTTCTGAAAGAAGAGGAGTGCCTTCTATCATTTCATTGAGATTTCTCCTATGTCTATGAACATCATCTCTGAAATAATAGAGATGGATGGTGTTGTCCTACCCCTGAGTATTATTTTTTGTGCATATATATATATATATATATATATATATATATATATATATATATATATATATATATCTCCTCATATTTATAGGGAACCTCCCCTTGATGAGAGGAGAGATTTATCCCATCATGATGTGGTAAACCTACACATTTTGGCTGATAAATCTCCCTATGCTATGGTGGAAACACCTATTTTCCCATCAGTTAGCTGGTGACAAAATATTCAACCAATCATGGTGAAAAGAGGTTTGAAAGTTTCATATAGGTAAAGTTACAGAGCAATAAAAAAAATTAGTTTTTAAATCTAAGAGAGATGATTGAAATTACAAGGTATTTTTACAAAGGTTTCATGGATGATGGCAGTATGGTGTGAATGATGATTTACTGGATATGTTGTCCTACTTGTATGTCATTTCATTCCACATGGCCCTCCTGGGAGGGATGTTATCTTACTATTATTATGTGGAGGTTTTTCAAAAACAAAAAATTGGTAGAAGGCCCTCTATTTCCTATTTGGTCTTTGATGGTGGCAACGTGTTTTTGCATATTGGTTTTTTTTTTTACATGAGTAGATTTCTAAGGCACCCATTTTGAGCTTTATTTATATATATTTTGTCTTGGTTTCAAGTTCTCCATAAACCTATTATTCACCCTATTAAATAAAAAATAAATATATTCCATTTGAAATATTAACATTATGTGTTGCATATAAATTTATAATTGACATTTTTTCATTATGTTTCGTTATAATTGTTAATATGGATTCTACATTGTTTCAATTGTACTACATTATATCATAAATAGATTTTTTTAATTCAAATCATGATTCCATAGACATGAGCCATTGTGATGTAATGGAATTGTTGAAAGTTATTATGTTTTGGCATATTTTATATATGTGTTTGTTGTAATCACAATACATCATAATGCATTATGTCATGATCATTGATTATGTCTTCAATGTGTTTTTGTAGGCTTATTGTATTTAATAATGAAATTAGAGTATAATTATTTTCTTCTATGTTAAATATATTTTGTTCTAGTTTCCACATGGAATTTTCATGTAGGCATAACATTTTTATTTCTATTTTATCTATGACTTTTAATTTTTTCTTTTTTAGTTAGGAGATAATACCTATAGTGACTATAAACATCATACATGTGAAATGGTTGTATATGTCAATCCATGTGATGCTACACTAGAAGGATAAAATGCAATACTATCTAATATCAATCCTTGTGATTTGTGTATTATTTATTCACATGGAAATTTTAATTTAAATTAGTTTTAAATTATTCAGGAATTTCTCTTTGATGTTTTTTTTAAAGGCTTAAAAATACACAAGATAGGTATCTAATTATGATCGATGGAGTTTTGATAGAGGTGATAACCATTTTTTTTATTGTTTGTGTCCAATATGTTGATCATTAAATTTGATGCAGACTATGTCTATGTCACTTGAAACTATGTGTGTTTTGAATGTTCCATCTGAGCCATTAACTAATCCATCTAGAATGTCATAATTGCCTACAAATATTTCAACTAGTATTTTAGGATTCAACTTAATAATAAGAGCTAATTCTAATGAATAATGCTAATTTTTTATTGTGTCATGAAAATATTGAACTTCATCGATTGCATGTATTATAATGGATCAGTCCATCGAAAATTTGTAAAATTAATTATACAAGCATATTTTTCTTTGATATTATAAAATAAAATGAAAATATTAAGTTTTGAATGCATAACATATACTCATTTGAAACTCTTACATATACGGTAACCACCTTTTGAGAACAAGGTGTCTAAACTCAAGACTAAAAACCATAATATATTAACTATTATACAACTAAATATTCCAACCAAATCAATGATGATAAATTAATATTTCATTTTTTAAGCAATTGACTTCAAAATATGAATAAAGGGTTTTACAAATTCTTCATTTTCTATTCAAGAAACAACCATATTAAAATACCTTGAAACTATTTGAAAGCAATATAGACTATTTATCTAACAAGATATAAGCATGTATTTAAAGAAAAACATTCTTATATGCCTATGAAATTATTTCATATTTATACAAATCCCTTCAATTATTTAGATAACTATAGTTACTTCACTATCTCTCAAATTTGCTAATGAAAATGAAACCTAGAAAGCAAGATACAAAGGGAGTGCATCAAATGAAGAAACACTTAAAATACAAAGTTTTTTTCCCACATAATATATATTAAAAAACAACATATACAACCATTATTTGTGTAGAAAGGGTTTTGAAATTCAATAACCAAAAACCATTTACCAAATCCCAACAACCAAGGAACCTTTTACAAAATTTCAACATCCTAAAAACTATTTACCAATACTCAGAAGCTTTCATAATGACCCAAAATAATAATAATTACATATAAAAGGATAAAACATGAGTTATTTATTAAATAAAAAATAATATTTTTGTATAAAGATAATGCATTACCCCAGAAAAATTTATACATAGACATACTTGAAATCACCAAAATAAACCCTTTACACATAGAACTGATAATATCTAGTACATATTAAGGAAATAATACATTTGACAGTCTCAAGTAGTTCCCTTTGCATATAAAACCAACAGTAGATATTGCATACTCAAGCAAAAATAATTTTTAAAATAAATAAAAATCATCCCTTTTGCACATAAAATGATAACGTTTAATGCAAAATCAAACATGCAAACAAAAAAATCATAATGCAACTCAAAAATTCTAGGAAACAAATTTTTTAAATTTTAGTTTATATATCCATCAAGATTTATTACATGCATCATGACGTACCATAATTAATATGCAACAAATAAGAGATTTTCATTTTAATTGAAATAGTTTTGCTTTCAAAAGCCAATGAGACCATGTTTTCAACAACCAATGAAACCAAAGACTCATACTTGTAGAAACTAACAAGTAATCACTTAGAACACTATGTTTGATCTCAATAGGCAATAAACCCTCTTCTTGTATCTCAAAATGTTGGTTGAAAATATTACCTTCCACCATAGATTGAATCAAGAATATTGAAATGAAAATAACTACCAATCTTATGTGGAGTAAAACCTGATATTCACATTGAGTGCAATTATTTGATGATGTACACCCAAGTTGGTAGGCTAAGTAAAATTTATGAGCGAGACAAATAGGATTAATAAATATGTTAGCAATCAAATTAATTTTCATATTATCTTACCACCTCAACTTACTACTGACTATATTTGACTTCTATTATTTCTTCACCAAAAGTTTTACCAACTTAAAAAGTGATAAAGACATCAAACATATATTACAAGAATTTAGGTCTTGCAGATGATTATTTATGATTATGCAAAAACTTAGTCTTGTACACTTAGTAAACTTAGACCTTGAATTTTCCTCTTAGTTATACACTTTCCTTACTTTTGTAAACCTCATATCTATTCTATCTTGTGTCCCTTGGCCTATATCTTAATCTAACCATTATTATATTGATGGCATAGACATTTTATCTTGCATAAAATGATTAAAATGTATGTATCTTACACTATACAATTTTTGATTATATACCTATTTTGATACTCCCTAGACACTAACATCCAGGATAGATAGTAGTGTTGACATTACTATCCTCCCCAACATAAGTATCTAGTGCCCTAAAGTCATCTAATTTATAAATGAAATGTATTTTAATGGTTATCCTAAGTGATTTACTGTGATTTATCTCTTGATAGGATAGGTATAAATACAATATAAATCCTCATTAATTCCTCACCTAAAAAAATACCAAAGAGACCAATGCAACTTATCAAAGGCACTCTATCAAGCATTTAATTGATCAAAGCTTCCCTATTTCCATACCAGTTATAGGTATAACACAAATACATGTTAGAAGTAGTATAATGTATCCCAAGAGACTAATTTTCCAAGTTACAAGATAGGTCATTGTTGTACTTGCTTTGCGCACATTACATGATTCACATACAAAATAACATATAGGGGAGAACTACATTAGTCTAAGGCCCTCTTCAAAGTGTTGGATATGTATAAAGTGGCCTTTGATAATTGGGTCATTATGTTTAGCTTCAAATCATGTGTTCAATAACCCATTTTCCCCTAAGGTCACATTGAAGATGAAAAGATGGGGTTTTACCATTTCATAAAAGCAATTGTCCACAACCTAGATGTGAATACACCATAGTGAAGGAAAATCCAAACCTAAAAGCAATCAGGTGGTCACATATTATTTCAATATATATTTTAGTAGGACACTATTTTTAGGCTCAGACCATAGTGTTGAGGCAACCATCTAGGGTCGATGCAACTTTCTAGATAGCAAGAGACACCAAATCTAGAATTTGACACCTATTCTAGAACTGTCCTCCCATCTAATTCTATCATGTTTTAGATATATAATTATAATATCATTATATGTTAGCCCTTGAATTTTGACCAAGTATTGTTCCATTTTGGCATGTGGTGCAGAAGGAGCATTGTCCATTTTGATACAAGTCCATCACAATGCAGAAGGACCATGGTATGGAAAGACCATGGTGCATAATTGATAGGTGAAGAAGTTTCATGGAACAAAACTTGATGGGAATGGAAGAACAATAGTGTAGGAGACCCAATGTGAGAGGACCTAGTCAAGAGAGAATATTTCATGAGGGACCCAAGAATAGAGGACCTAAAATATAAGTGAAAGACTAGGGAAGCGTGTGGGGAGTAAAGCATGAGGGACATGGGGTGAGTTAGGAAGAACAAATCAAATGGGACACTTTGAACCCATTCATCAGATATTTTGTACTAGCTCACAAGGAATGGAACACTCAGCCATCAAAATATATCATAGAGTGAGGATCTATGGGTATAGAGACCTGAGTCTATAGGAATAAATCATTGTAAGAACCATGAATCTCATTTTTTTGGGAGTCCATGTGCCTTCTATTCATGGTATTTATTATTTTGACATTTTGATAGGGCTAAACAAGTGTAAAAACCCTTGTTGTAATCATTTGCATGATGGTCCTTTAGAGAAGAGAGAGAGCATTTTGTCTTGTAATTCAATAAGCAATTAATAATAAATTAGTGTTTGCCATATTGTGTTATGAGTGATGAGATATGGTTTATTTCTAAGTCATGGTTAGCTTTTTATTTTATCACTACTATTAGTAATGGTGACCCTAATTATGTGGTAATTAGATCTAGGGAAACAAGGATCATAGTATTATATTTATGGTGTTGAATAAATTTTAAGAGCTGTGTTATGAAAGATGAACAAACATATAACATTGTGCTACAAATTATTTAAGAATGGTATCTTGTTGTGCACTTTGAGTGAACATGCGAGACTTACCTCTCACATGATAGGGCCAACATACTGGCTTGTTGGGTGGAAGCTTTAGCATTGAAGTAGAAATAACTAAAAGAACCCAACATTTTGGTTATATTGCTAGGACCTGAAGAAATTGGAGCATAATCATGGGAAATTATTTGAGCACACTACATTAGAGAATATTGAAAAATGGGTTACCAGTGTTGAAGATAACTTTGTGGTTCCATATCTTGAACCAAGAATCTCTACACAATAGTGGGTAGAGTAGAATCTTTATAGTTCTCTATATGAAACTTTTTTCTGAGGTCCTAACCTTTTTACATGCTTGGATATTAGCATATGCTCAAGAATGATCATAAAATATTGGATGAAGGAAGCCTTAGCCACTTAAGTGATAGAGGAGTTTAGCATGACTTGGAGTTCCATTGATGTAAGTAGTTAACTTTTGGTAGAGAGGCGTTTGGAATAGCTACATTTTGGAGTATATTGTGACCACCTATTCATGTCCTGAGGAAGTAAAATTCCAATTTTTATGGGAGCCAAGGGTTTTATATATATCATCATTTAAATTCAAAATTAAGAAGCTAATTATTGACCTTGGATTGGCGACTTTTCCCATTGAGGGCTAAAATCTCCTATGTATGAGCTGCACATTTGGAAGGGGAGACTAGGGGTTGATTGGAGATTGTGGGTTTAACATGGTAACAAGCTAGCGAGCATTAAAAAAATAGAATTATTATGAAGCTAAATATATTATCATGGGAGTTAGTGGTGTGGGAAGAGATCGAGAAAACTTGAGGAGTATTGTGAAGAGTCATAAGGAGGTGGACATGCATGAGGGACCCATAACTTTCAAGCCACATTCTTTGCCACTTTTATCCTATGAATAACCAAGATGGACCTCAAAAATTGAATAACCAAGTTTGAATAAACTAAGATACCCCACCATAGTGCATGCTCATGCCTTTGAGTTAGGTAGAGTACATATACAAAATTGGGATACAGGCTGTACAAAGTCAAAAACTTAATAGGTATGAGAAACTATAACTAGGCCATTAGGAGATCATTCAAAATCTGCATTATCTTTATTTCTTCAAGGGAATTATATGGAATATCTTATGATGCCTTGTCGATTTGGACCTCAAGGCCAGATTACAGGCCCAAACTTGGGAAACCAACCCTCTACCATGCCTCTTCTTATGGTAACTACTACTAGAGGTGCTAGAGGAGGATTAGGGGGAGGCATAGGTGGAAGTGGACCCCCTCATGGAATTAGATCTAAATATTCATAGAAACCCCCCACTCAAAAGCCTACTATGGTCTACTATGAGATGACATTGCATTTACCTAAATACTGAGGGGTAGAGAATGTAGCTGATCATGTCCAAAAGTGGGAATTGATTTGGAGAGCACATGGTATAAAGTCTTATAAAAGAAAGGATACACAATTTACAACCATGATTTTAGAGCATATACACAAATGGTATCAAATTTTGACCCTCAACAAGCAATGGTCAACTATGACTAGCTCAAAGCACCCTTCTTACAAGAATTTGGCATTCCTAAGTTTGAGTAGCAAAGTATAGTAGTGTTTAAGGACATAAAGCAAAGAATTATAGATATCATGCATGAATATGATGAATGATTCAAAAACTTGATTTATAAGCTTTCATTTGAAATAAATCCTACTCATCATGCAAAACATTTTGTGGGAGGTTTGGTATTACCTTTTCAATGGAATCTATCACAAAGAACCTTCACCAGTGTGCATGAGGCTTTGGAAGCTACCCTCCATATTGAAGAAGTTGGAATCATGGATACTAGGATTAGTCCATTTATGGAGGCATAAATAGAATCTATGGCATCACAACTTGAAAATTTGATGGAAAAAAATGTGCATGAGACATGCAGTGGTGTCTGGTGTACCGACTATGAAACCAAAGGGCATATAAGGAACAATTGCCCACATAAGAACATCCACATAATATTAAAACAAACCTATGAGATCTACCATGAAGAAAATGATGTCCATTATTTTCCTCTTTTGAAATGGACTATGAACACTAAGGTGTTTTTGATCCAGGCAACAATTTAGATGACAATTCGTGTGATGGGTCCACCCCAATTGATGACGGAACTTTTGGGAGCCATAACTTTTACATCGTAGCTCCAATTGACTCACCATTTGAACTGTTGGAAAGATAATAATGAGGGGAACATTGTGAGATGGAATTGAGATCTACTTGATGAAGTTTATCCCTTTAAAACCAAATGGAAGTGCCCTAAATTGTAATTTTAGTAGTGCAGTATAAAAATAGTAAGTTTCTAAAAATAGTAATTCCTCAAATTTTGTATTGTTGTAAATCATGGAAGTCAAACCACTTAATCTCCATCAATATTGGTGACCTTCCACATCCTCCTCATACCTTCAAAACATGTATAAATTAAGATGTAACCTGAAATGGAAATCAGACATCTCTTCTCAGAGATAGACATATGTTTGGGTCAGCAATTTTGATCATTAAAACATCTCTTTTCAGAGATAGCAATATTTGAATTGTGTTGTTATTATTTATTGAATTATCTTTCAACCAAAGCTTTTTGAGTTTTGGATCAGTTTGAGTATTATAAGATTTGTGATGCCTACACTTATGAAACTAATCACTATCATGTGATCAGTGATATCCATAAATCTTGAGCATGCGGCATGTGTGAAACCTTAATTATAAATAGCCAAGAAAATGGTGGCTATCGTGGGTGAGGGAGAGGAATAAAATGAGGTAGTGTCATTTTTCCACTGAGAACTTGTTACAAATGTGGTTCTCTAGACCACTATTAGAGAGATTGCCTAGAGTACCCGACCTACGTATTTTATAAAAAATGATCATCAAGTAAAATAATGTCCTGATCTTTATGTAGACATCAATAATGACTCTAATGAAAAGGGTGTCAACATGATTCAAATATAAAAACTACAATGTAATGATCACTCAACCATCCCAATAGTGCAATAAGTAAATATCACCACTTTTAGTAAGGGATAGACTCAATCCATAGCCAACCTAGTCATGAAGGTACATCAAGAAGAACCATAAGATAGGAAGTAACTTGATGCTCAGTAGTGAAAGGATATCCTTCAAAACATAATGGAAATTTTGAGAGAGCTCTAAGGTGAGATTCAATACCTCAAGGACAAGGATGTGACACAACACACCATAGTACAAAGGGAATCTGAACCTCATCCAATAGTGTGGGGCAATTTTTAGGAATTGTGCAAATGTATTCTAGATGAAGACATTATTCCCCAGCTTAGTGATTGGCTCAAAAGTCATGGTTGCTTTCCAAAAAAATTCCACCCTCACCTCAATCAACAAAGAGAGGATCACTATTTAAATCATGCCCGATTCCAGGAAACACCTAGTTCCTCTTCCTCAAAAGATAGAGAGATATTGGTTAATGCTGCTATTAATGGATGGGTAATCTAGGATATTCTAGTAGATATTGGTGTATAAATTAATGTTCTCACTAGATATTCTTGGCAACAAATGTCTAGTCTATCCCTGCATCCCTCTTCTCATGTCTTGTTTATGGAAAATAAAACTTGAGTGCATCTTATTGGAGTCCTCCTGAATTCCACTATTGACATACTTGGGGTTCCATTCAAAGTAGATTTTGAGGTCTTAGAGTTATTAGAAGATGATGAATATCTATCTCTATTGAAAAGTCCTTGGTGCTAAGAGAAACATACAAACTTGAGCTTTAAAGAATGATACATTAGTTTTGAGAATACTGATCAATGCATAGTAATACCTTTGGACCAAGCACAAGGACCTCCCTATATCAAACCTGTAAATGTTGATGAAGACATCAAACACTTGTATAATGTTACTACTTGAAGTGATGAATAACATGATCCAATACCAAATGGTATTCTTTGATGGATGGATAAACAATCTATCTCAAATACTATAAGCAATGATTGTAATTGTTGGGCAGATGGTGACTATGATTTCACTGGAAGGTTATGCAACACTGTTAATAGAGGAGAAAGCATCTCGTGCTCACTTCCTAAATGTCACAAGTTTTTACACCTCGTGGGTTTATAAATGCAAGGGCCCTTGGTGGGACCACCACTGGAAAGACTTGATAAATCCCCACAATTCCAAGAACAAATAGAAGTATGTGACTTTGACCAGAGAATCAAAGAGTTCTATGATATTGAGAATGACTAGATGAGGTCATTGGATGACATTTTTGATGGCATTTCCACAAGATGGTGGTGTACTCATAAATAATGCCTAATGTACTGGGATAAAGTATGATCTACTCTACACCATAGATTTCATCATGGTAATAAGGTCAAGAGAACACTTAATTACAATGGCATGCAAGAACTTGAGCCTAACATTGAGTCTTATGAGATAATATGATGGACTAAGGACACATTATTACCAGAGTACCTCCGGTTACATGCATTCTATGGGACTTTACAAAATTAGGTGTGGGCATGGTATATTCATGAAGAGAGGCACATGGGTACTAGGTTATGGTATATTCATGAAGAGAGGCACATCAATGCTATCTTACTCTTCATAGAGCATGGACTTGTGCCTCACCCTTCAAGTCATGTGTGAAGAAATCCTTGGATATCTAAGTCCCATAAAATACCACCTATGGCATATTCATTATGCACTTGAATAACCCTTACATTTATTTACTAATACTCTTACCCAATCAGTTCTTACACCATTGATAGTTTCTAGTGAAGAACATTGTGAAGATATTTACCTAGGAAAGCAAAAACTCATCTTCCAAGTAGACAAAGGTGAAGGATCTACTTCACTTGACCCTTTGAATAACCACCTAGATGTCTCTACAAGTACTAATTAATAAACTATTTAAGACACAAGTTATCAAATGGATAACCCTTATCATGGGCCCATTCAAACTATTCGATGTAACATTGGCACAGAGTAAGAGCCAAAGATGGCTACAATTGGAAATTATTGGACTGACACAAAAATTTCAACTATTTTTGAGTTTTTGAAAGAGTATTAAGATGTATTTATAAGGAATTTTAGTGAAATGAAAGGAGTCCACCCTTCTCTAGGAAAGATGCACATAAAGCTAATCAATAGTGCTCATCCCATGAAGAAATGACCATACAAGATGAAACCTAACCTCTAGGTGCAAGTGAAAGAGAAGATATATAGCATGTTCTACATCAGATTAATTAATCCCATTATTTAATATAAATGGGTTAATCCCATGGTAATAAATATCAAAAGTATGGGTGTATCTATATCTGTGTGGATTATTGTGTCTTAAATGCATCTTGTGTGATAGATCCTTTCCTACTACCCTTCACAAAGGAAATCCTAGAATGTGTTGTTGGTTGTAAAGTATAATCTTTTATGGATGAGTTCTCAAGGTACCACCAAGTCTAGATAGATGAGGAAGACCAATCAAAGATTACTTTTGCTACTGAATGGGGATCTTTTGCCTATACTGTCATGCCATTTGGGTTGAAAAATGCCCTAATAGTGTTTTCACAGATAATAATTAAGGCTTTCAAAGATTTCATTCATAAATTTACTATCAGTATATGGGTTGGTGAAGGACCATTGTGCTAATCTGAGACTCATGCTTAAGTACTATCGGGTGCTACAAATTTACTTAAATTTGAAGAAGTGCCTATTTGCAACACCTTTTAGTGTACTTCTTAGGAATATCATTTGTAAGGAAGGAGTCCTAGTAGACCTAGCCAAGATCTCTATGATTCTCTGAATGCCATCACCTAAGACTCAGTGTGAGGTGTGTGCCTTCTTAGGGCACATAGGGTATCAAAAAAAGTTCATTCAGGGCTATGGCAAGATTTCAACACCCCTAGAAGAGCTTTAAGGAACAATGAACAATATATATGGATAAATTCTTGCAAAGCATATTTTGAAACACTCAAATAAAGTTTAGTTACCTCTCTTATCTTGAAATTCCATGATTGGAAAAAGCTTTTTCATGTTCATGTTGATGCATCTAAGATGGAAGTTGGTGTGATACTTACATAAATAGGTAAAGGACACTTGGATCACCTGATTTACTTTGTTAGTAGGAAGATGACATTGTTTGAAAGGAAATATACCACCACTGAGTGTGAAGATTTTTATATGGTTATGATTTACAAAATTTATCTTCTATATAGATCATGAGGCCCTAAAGTATCTTGTCAACAAACCATTACTACATGGGAGAATTTGCATCTGGATTATCCTCTTCTAATAATTCTAGTTTTTCATAGTATTAAAGCCAAAGAAGACCAATTATGGACCTGATCATTTATTCTAAATTGAAAACAGAGAACCCATACATGCCATAGAAGATGATCTTCCTGATGTATATCTCTTTCTATTTACTCAGGTACCTGAAGAGCTGGAGGATATTGCAACATTTCTCAACACTAGTTACACACCTGACTCCCTCACTCCATAGGAGAAAAAGAAACTTGTAGTCTATCCCACACCTTATTAGATCATAGTAGGAGATATTTATAAAATGGATCATGATGAGGTGCTTCACTAATGTGTAATGCAACATAAGTGTCCTGATGTGATACAAGAAGTCCATGAAGGTATTGACAAAGGATACTATGCTGGAGAGGGTACCACATGCAAGGTGATACTCACTAAACTCTAGTGGCCAAATTTTTTCAAAGATGCACTAGTGTATGTTAGGCAATGTGATGTCTACCAATGCATAGGAAAACCTAATAGGAGAGATGCTATGCCATTGTGACCTATTCCTTCTTAAGAACCATTTGAAAAGTGGGATATTGATTTTATGGGACCCATAACTCTAGTAGGACAATGAATGGGATCTTAGTACATCATTGTAGCAACCAACTAGCTCAAATACTAGGCTCAAACAATGACAACAAAATACTTTACTACAACAACTATTGCGTGATTCATCTAGTAGAATATTATAACATAGTTCAGATGTCACCTAATCTTCACTAGTGATCATGGAACCCACTTCTTGAATGAGATGATTCACATCTTATTGGCCGAGTTCATGATCATGTACCACAAGATGACACCATACCACCCATTGAAACTGTGAAATATTTCAATAAGATCTTTAGCACTACATTAACAAAAAATTGCAATGTTGTCCAGACTGACTAGGATGATAGAGTATCTACATTACTTTGGGTCTACTGAACTATATACAATAATCTCAATAAAAGTACACTATTCAACTTAGTATATGGAAAAGAAGTGGTTATACCAGTAGAGTACTTGGTTCCATTTCTCTAGATAACATGTGTGGGAAACCTAGATGATGAAGCCTCTTTGAAAGCTTGACTTGATGATTTGATGAAACTAGATGAGACTCAGTTTCTTACCCATTGAAGTCATGATGTTTAGAAATGCAAACAAAAAGCATGGAATGATTTCCATCTAAAGAACAAAGTCTTTTCTCTAGGCATGAAAGTTTTGTTATATGATTTTAAGTTTGTGTGCCACCCTAGGAAGTTCTGCATCCATTGGGATGGTCTATTCATAGGTCATAGCATTCAACCTATTAGGGCTTGTCGATTAAAATGAATGGATGTTTAGTTCCTCTTGGGGAACTATAATGGTAGTCAGGTTTGGTCATATTGTGATTCCATTTAACTACACTTTTGCAATTAATAAGGCTTAAGGCCACTAGGTTAGAATTGACTGCTTTCAATAAAAAGTGTTATCCTTGAATCATGCATTTTTTCTTTAATGTAATTTTGAGTTTTTGTGCTTAGTTTGTTTTCATGGAGGACCATGAACCCATTTTATTATGGGTTAAGGAATCATGCATGTGACACTCATAATAGGCTCAAAGTTAAAACTAGGCATGTAAGACATGTGGGCATGCAAGTTTCAAAGGCACAAAAGTCATCTATGGCATGCAAGTGATTAAGGGTGTATGAGTTATTCAACGCACTTCAAAAGAACTTTGAAAGGTTCTTTCCATTTGAGTGATAGTTATCTTCCACTATACCAGAATGATGGGACATAGTTGTCATCCACTTCCAAGAAAGGCATGAGAAGGGATGGACCATTAATGCAACCAAGTTAGTTATGGTGAGAAGCATGTGAATATAATGATGGGAAAAAACCATTAAGGCATTGAGTAATTAATACAAGATTCAAAGTATGGAGGTTGTTAAAACATTTGAATTTATGGCTAGAAGTGACAAGGGGAGGGAAGGAATTAATGAAGGTAAACCCCCCTAAAGAGCCTATAAATATGAGGGCTAAAGTCATTTTTTACTTTACCTTGTGTAAATATTCCAAGTGATAGTGCAAGAAATAAGCAATGAAGCAAAGAACTAATGACCACAACATAATCAAATTAATTTAATATTGAGCAGAGCAGAGTGTTTTCAAAGTTGGTGAAGTCATGATGGTTGTTTCTAAGGCAATAAGAGAGGTTTCTATGTCCATATTAGTGCATAGGAGTGGAAATATTTGAAGTTACAGGTTTTAAGTTTCTCATTGTTGAAGCGTTAAACTCAAGAGCCGAAGTAAGTTGGTCTGCCACCACAATTTCATTTATAAACTTGGGATGGTTTTGGGTTATCATTCGATTACCATGAAGGGTAATGCAGCAAAATAAAAAGGCCAAAAGACTCAATAAGATTCCAACTATACCAGAGGAGGAAGAGGTGAGCAAAGATTCGTTCCCTATCAGGGCTATGATACATAAGTGAGTCCCATTTAGAGGCCAAGTGCATCCAAACCCAAAAAATGAAATTAGGTTTCAAACAAACCCCCTTCATTTAAAAGGGGTTCATTTGAACCCCCACGTGTACTTTTTAAATGGGGTTTGAATGAACCCCCTTCAAATGAAGGGGGTCAAAGGTTTAGTTTATGAATTTGATTAATTTGAATGAAATGACCAATGGAATGATTTATTTAGAGGGTCAAATGAACCCCCTTCATCCAAACCCCATGTGGCATCAAATCCTCACCCATTGAAGTGGAAATCTACTATTGGCCTAAAATTACCACTTTGGATGCCATGTATTAGGATGAAAAAATAAAATAAAAACATGTGGCTTTACATATAAATAGGTATTTTTATGAGCTTTCTAATAATAATATTTTTTATAAATATTAATAATATTTAATATTTATTTTGATTTATTTAATAAAATTTACTTATTTATAAATGAAGTACTATATGTTTGAGGCACTGGAAAAAATAGGAGACTATGGCCAAAAAAATTAAAAAATATCAATGCACTCAACTTTAATGTCCTTGTTCCAATGGTGAAAAAATTAGTCTATTTTGACATATATATATATATATATATATATATATATATATATATATATCATGAGGAGAAGACATAAGCATTGATATTCCTTGCCTTGATCATTAAAAAAATATTTTTTAATCAAAAAATTATTAAAAAAATAATTTTTCACTATGTCCATGATTTTAAGAATTCTTTGCAAAAAATCTTGAGAAAATATTATGTTTTAAGAAAATTATGAGGAGAAATCAAGTATTTAATAAAACATTTTGTACACGAAACATACACACTGTGTATTTAGGTATTAAAAATCTATTTTTTATTTTTTCAAAAAAATAATAAATGTAATCTAAAATTAAAATGAAACATTCCATTAATCTACACTATTTTCACATTTTATATGGTTAAGTCACTATTGTCTATACAAATTGAGAAATGTTCACATTTTTGTTTTTTTTTGGTCCCTTTGTACCAAAACATGGGACATAGTATTATGCTTTAACCCATTCAAGAAGAGGCTTTGGGAAATCAAGATGAGAGACCAAAATAAGTAAAATGTAAAGGAGTTTTGAGAGAATGTGTGGAAGGAGAAGCGAGAGAGAGCATGAAAGGAAAAAAGATGGTGAAGAAGGGAAAGCAGGCATGGACATCACTAGTTCAGAATGCCCCAACAACTCCCCATCCATCTATTTTGATAGAGGAGATAAAATACCCAGAGTTGGTGATCAGGATAACACTTTAGGAAATGATCTACACTACACTTTAGGTGATAATTCAGGAGATTGTCCTACCCCAATTGATGGCAGAACTTTTGGGAGCCATAACTTTTGCACCATAGCTCCATTTGACTCCCCGTTTGAACTATTGGAAAGATAATAATGAGAGGAATGCTATGAGATGGCATGAGATCCACTTGGTAGCATTTTATCCCTAAAAAAATGAAAGTGTCTCAAATTTCAATTTTAGTAGTGCAGTCTAAAAATAGTAAGTTTCTAAAAATAGTAATTTCTCAAATTTTTATTATTGTAATTCATGAAAGTCAAACCATTTCATCTACCTCAAGATTGGTGGCCTTCCACATCCTCATATTGAATTCAAAAATAGTTATAAATAGATATGTAACCTGAAAAGGAAAATAGACATCTCTTCCTAGAGATAGGCATATGTTGTATCTAAAATTTTGAGCAATAAAACATCTCTTCCTAGATATAAGCATATGTTGTATCTACAATTTTAATCAATAAAACATCTCTTCCTAGAGATAGACATATGTTGTATCTACAATTTTGAGTAATAAAACATCTCTTCTCAGAGATAACATTATTATTTGTGTGCTCTTGAAATATTCTTCAACCAAGAATTTCAAGTTTTGGTTCAGTGGTATCAGAGTGGTTTGTATTAAGAGTGTATGATCCCAAGGATGAGGTCAGACTACAGGAAGCTTAGGTGGAAAATACAAGATCTAGTAGACTATCCATCTATTCACTCTAAATGACTTTAAATGGAAAATAACATCGAGACATACAATCCTTTCAAGGAAATGGTGAATGAAGCCCTCTACCAGTAACAAGTATAGATTCTACAACAATTCACCCAAATTTTCCAACAAATATCAATGGGAAATTATGGCTCCTCATCTGCACCCCCACATCCTTTCATTGCCCCAACACCCTTTAATGTTTAGGTGATTTTTGATATCCGTACATTTGAAGGCAAAATCAATGCTGATGCAGTAGAAAATTGGTTGGATCAATTGTCTTCTTATTTTTTTATAAATAAATTCACCGATGAAGAGAAGATCACTTTTGATCTTTTTAAAACATCATTGCTTATCAAAAATTGGTGAGAAGTGTACAAGAAGAGGTTCAGTATAGATGATATTGGCCTTGAGGTAGAACCTATCTAGAATGATTTCATAGAAGCTATAAAGGAAGAATACTACCCCATTAGATCATATGATGCTCTATATATACAGTGGCAACAACTTCACCAAGGTAAGGAATAGTCTATTCAAGATTACACTGACATTTTTCATTCCCTATCTGTGAGATTGGGCATAAAGGAAAGTGAGAAACACAAGGTTCTCAAATACCATGGTGGAATACAATGGTACATATAGGGAGAAATGGAAATTTTCAATTTTGGAACCCTCGGTGAAGCATACAATTTCATAGTGAAGATTGAGTAGAAGCATGAAAGAAAGAATATGAAGAATCAACCTTCGAAATGGAAAAGGGAATTCTAAGATAAGCAACCCTAGAAAGGAAAGATTGGGAAATGGTGTGATTACCACAAAAGTTGAACTCACTCCAATGAAGAATGTCAAGCCATCAATTCCCTAATTTTTGAATCATAATCCTCAACATCTACTACTTTGCTTCATACACACCCTACAGTCAAAGAGGATGAAGAAGATATTGTAGATGTTGAGCCTGATGTCATCATTGATTCATCATAGACCCATGAGGAAATACCAGATGATAAGGAAAGGTTGTTTCACTTTAAGTTGTGGTTGAAAGGTAAGCCTCTACATTTCATTCTTGATAGTGGGAGTCAAAAGAATTTAATCTTTGCTAATGTTGTGAAAATTCTAAATCTATCCATGAAGCCTCACCCAAAGCCATATAGTATTGGATGGTTGAGTCCAAGGAGAAACCTCCATGTCACCCACTAGTGCCTTATTTCATATGTATTAAAACCTTCCCAAGATGAGGTCTTGTGTGATGTGGTCAATCTGGATGTTTGTGATGTACTTATTGGTCAGCCATTCATGTATGATTGACATGGCATCTATGAATCAAAAACTTGTAGGATCGCCCTCACTCTTGGAATATAGTGCTATAGGGTACTCAAGGTACCACTTTCCACATTTGTCTCCTTTATTAGTGCCAATAAATTCATTCTCATGGTTGTCAATCCACAAAAATCCTAAAGGGCTGATGTTGCAGCCCTGACTACACAATCAACATAACAATAGAAGCAAATGGATACCAAGTTGAGGAAGTTCATGGCCTTCCATCCATAGATTGATGGTCAAATAGAAATGGTGAATATTTAGGCCAAAAATAGATACAAAAAGAACAATAGCCATTCTATATCATGACACCAAATGATTTATCCATTCTATATCATTCACCTCTATTGAAAACTTCAGTCATAGCAGAACAACTAGACATTGATGAGCTTGATCTATACAGTTTTTCTCCAATGGATCAGATCAAGACACAACTACCACACTTGATAAAGAATCTTGATTCAATGTATACCATTTCTTCTCAAGGAGGGAGGAATGATCTAGACAACACTTTAAGCAATGATCCAGGCAACACTTAAGGTGATAATTTAGGCGACGGTCCTACTCCAATTGATGGTAAAACTTCTGGGAGCCATAACTTTTGCACCATAGCTCTATTTGAATCCCCATTTGAACCATTAGGAAGATAAGAATGAGGGAAACATCATGATATTGAGTTATATTTTCTCAATGGGTTTTGACCTTCAAAAACTAGATGGAAGTGTTCTAAAATTCAATTTTAGTAGTGCAGTCTAAAAATAGTAATTTCTCAAATTTTGCATTATTGAAATTCATGGAAGTTGAACCATTTCATCTCCCTCAAGATTTTTGACCTTACACATCCTCCTCTTGCCTTCAAAAATAGGTATAAATAGATATGTAGCTCAAAAAGGAAAATAGACATCTCTTCTTAGAGATAGGCATATTGTATCTATAATTTTATGCAATAAGACATCTCTTTCCAGAGATAGGCATATATTGTATCTACAATTTTGAGAAATAAAACATCTCTTATCAGAGATAACATTATTATTTATGTGTTCTTGAAATATTCTTCAACCAAGACTTTCAAGTTTATTATTAGTTGGTCTTGCACATGGAGAACTGGGTCTCTAAGGTGTCAATGCCACAATTTTTGACTATAACTACTAAGTCCATAGCACCAACAGAAGAAATCAAGTGGTCTATGACTTGTCTATTAAGAATCAACTAGACAAGGCAAGCCTCTTCCAAATTTTTGAATTGTCATATTTTGGAAAGCCTACTGAGGCAATTTAGTTCCTCCTCTTGTACATTCATGAAGACTGCATCCACTTTATGGAGCACAACATGATGATCAACCCAAAAAGGATTAGTAAAGTCACTAGACTTTAGTGCTTAGGGATGAATGTCCTAGATGACTTAATTGATATAGAGGAGATTCAATAGAGCACCACTTTGTTTATGTAGAAAAAGAAAGGGCATGCAATGCACATAAGGAACGTATAGGATCCCACCCTCAGAGTCACAATGTGAATTATTTATATCAAGGTTAGAGGGACCGATCGATGGAAGGAGGTGGACATGGCCCACCTACACATTGCTCACCAAGTCTCTTAAGGAACAAAGTATAAATGGGCACTATATTTTACCCAAAAGATAATTAAGGATATGAAGAAGGCCCACAAAATACACAAGTATAGGTTTCCTTAGGGAGCAATCTTGTTATTACTAGCTTTTGACAAGATCAAGGTGCCTGATTATAGTTTAGGTTCATTGAAGTGGGTGTACCCCCCACTCATATGTCCCCTACTGAGTGCTTCAAAGTATTTACCTATCCCTAGCATATTACCCCATATTATAAGATGAAAATGAGGTATTGGTTCAATGGTATGAAGGAAACTTTTGGAAATTATGGCACATCCCAAAGGATATGACCCTTGGCTGGAGACCAAGTAGAATTTTCTATAAATCAACAATACTCCCTCGTATGCATTCATATGAATCATTTGGGAGAGATTTCATCATGGCTTAAATTACCATATGCCTTCTCTGTATGATATTCATCAATTGTATCAACTGAATATATGATGCATATCCAATCATTCTCTAGGTGGAGTAGATATACATGAAACACCACACCCTTCAAATAATGTATGTATATTCAGGCAAGAAGGCCTTTGTGGAGAGGGGGAAATTGACTTAACTGATATCAAGGTTAAGGATATCTTAGTCAGTGAGAAATTCCATACATTATTCTATATGTTATTCAACTTCCAATATCCTCAAGATGGAGACCCCAAAGAGAGGCTCCCCTAGGTAGCATAACCACAAAGGAAACACCCAAAGCCAAGTACCAGTTCAAGTGGGTAGCAGGCCCAACAAAAGAAAAAGAGAATGACGAAGTAATATCCCTATATACCCACTGTTTATTACCCTTCCACACCATGTCTACCCCCACTGCCCTTCACCTTCACCAACTAATATATCCCCTTCCCCTCCTCACACTTCATCTCCTCCTACCTCACCTTCCCCTACTCATTCCACTCTTTCCCACTCACCTACCCTCAACCCTTCATCTCCTCAGCTGAATACTCCACCTTTTCCACATCCATGACCATCTTCACCTCCACCTTCTCTAAGGACTATCATAAGGTCAAACCCATAATAGCCTTAAAGGCGAGTTCCACAATGGGACCCCTCTTAGGTAGATTTTTACAATTTAAGATCAAAATCCAAAATGACTCCATCCTAATATAGGAGGCCCCATCTAGTGATCAACTCGATATTGATGGAGTGGGAGCAAGTGAGATGGCCTTAGGAAGTCATCAATAGGATGAGCTTGATGAGACCCAAAAAGGGGGAAGGGGCCAGTTGAAGTAGAATAAGAACAAAGAGAGTTTTCCACTATGCATGAACATTACTAGTGCGATGTAGAGGATAAGGAAATATATATTTTGAAACACTTCTACCCTAAGGATGTAACCCCAAAAATAAGGAAGTAGGTTTCCTTCCATTTGGTGATGTACAATGAGGAGCCTCAATTTGATATTCCTTTAGATTATATTTTTTCAAGTCCAGATGCTCTATGACTACCATACCTCATGAGAATTGATCTATAGAGGATCACTCCAATAATGAAAAGTGCCACATTTTTGAAATTATCCATGGAAATGATGTACTAAAACATTTTGTCAGATTTTGATGTATGCACTATAAAGAAAAAACATGCTAGGGTCATGGAGATGTAAAAAAAATTGGTTGCATAAAAGCAAGTGCTCATTGAGGAGGTGGCCTCCTTGAAGAAATAAATCCAAGAGGCCACCGAGGCTAAGGTAAAGGTTTTAAACGTTTTCAAAACAATTTTGAAGGAGAAACCAACACTTGAAAATGGTGTACCACTAGATGGGGATACCATCGATAAATTAGAGACCCTAGTGTAACTTTTACTCAAGAAACACAAAGAGTGCCCCGAGCCAAGAGATAAGGGGAAAGAGATGATGGAATAGTTCACCATGGTATTAGATATTTTTAATATCACCTTGGAGAGAGTTGGGGAGGTTATTGACATTTTAGATGGCATTTTTGCATGCATAATGTGCCTGAATAAAATATTGGAGGCTTGATTCCATGATGAGGAGGTCTTGAGGCAACAAATGATTGATGCTTCCCTTTTAATAAAAGAATGTACTGAGTGTGTGAAAGAATTCAAGGATGTTTAAATGATATAAGACACCATTAATAGCCATCATCAACAAATAAATGCAAGTTTTACCATACTCTAAGGACAAGTTGATAAGGAGGTCTTTGAATTAAAAGACATCTATAAGGAAGCCATCACAACCTTGGATGAATTTATGAAAAATATTTAGATTTCAACTCATCCCAAGGATCTAAAAGAATCAAAAGAGGCTATTGAGATAATAACTACTAAAGTCCTTGATGCATTATCACATTGGGATGGGATGAAGGAACTCGAGCAAAAAGGGCTAGAATTTTTGGAGGACACTAGCATATCTTAGTCTGGGATGGACTAAGAGCATAGTGTGGGGTGATGTTGGCCCCTAAATTTTGACCAAGTATTGTTCTATTTTGGTGCATAGTGTAGAAGGAACATTATCTATTTTAATGCAAGTCTATCACAATGCAGAAGGAGCATTGTCCATTTTAATGCAAGTCTTTCACAATACATAAGGATCATGGCATGGAAATACCATGGTGCATAGCTTCCTGGTGCAAATGTGTCATGGCACAAAACTTATCTAGTGTGGAAAGACAATGGTACAAGAGACCCAACATGAGAGGACATATTCAAGAGAGAACATGTCGTGAGGGACCTAAGAATAGAGGATTTAGAATAGAAGTGGAAGACTAGGGGAGTGCATGAGAAGTAGACTGTGAGGGAAGTGGGGGATGTTAGAAGAACAAATCAAATTGGACACTTTAACCCCATTCATTAGAGGTTTTGTATCAAACTATGAGGAATCAAACACTTGGCCACCAGAATATAATATAGAGTCAAGATCTAGGGGCATAGAGACCTAAGTCTATAGGAATAACTCATTGTAAGAGCCACGACTCTTAATTTATTAGGATTCTATGTACCATATATTCATGGTATTTATTATTTTGACATTTGGTCAGGGCTAAAAAAGTATAAAAACTCATCTTGTAATCACTTACATGATGGTCCTTTTGATAAGAAAGAACATATTATCTTTTAATTTAGTAAGCAATTAATAAGAAATAAATTTTTTCCATATTGTGTTATGAGTGATGAGATATGGTTTATTTCTAAGACATGGGTAACTTTTTCTTTTATCACTATTGTTAGTAATGGTGATCCTAGCTATAGTGGTAGTTAGATCTGGGACAATAAGGATCATAGTAGTATATTTATGATGTTGAATAAATTTTTAAGAACTATGTTATGAAATCTAAATAAACATGTAACATTATGCTACAAAGTTTTTGGGAACCAGTCTTTCACTACATGTTTTAGGTGAGTTCACAAGACTTACCTCTCGCATGATAGGGCCAATGTGTTAGCTTGTTTGGCGGAAGCATTTGTGCCAAAGTGGAACTAACTAAAAGAACCTGACATTATATCAATCTAAGTAATACTATTATTTCTCATTTCTATATCTATCCTTATACTTTTTATATTTTGATCATCTAAGTTTAATAAATTTAGTGTATGGTTATATATGAGTTTAGAATTTAATTGCATTATTATAAATCAAATATCTCACTTGTACCAATTCATTTCAATATTTTAAACCCTAAACCTAAAGTTAAATACCCACACACACATCACTTCATTTAGGTTTAAACATTTGGTGAACCCAATCTTTGAACATCAAAACCCTAAGCATACACTTTGAGATGCTTATTATTTGCTTTGTGTTAATCTTTACATAATTCATATCACTTATCATAGATGATATTGAATTATTTGATGACCATGATTATGAAGCACTTTAAACATCTCTCAAGGAATAAAAATTGACTACTATTTCCTTTTCCCAAGTGCTAAAGCATGTAATATAAAAGAATTAAGGTGGTATTGTTATCCCTTTAATTAGGTCTACAGTTTCACCACTTCAAGAGATGAGTTCCTCTATTTTAAGGAGAATACAAATCCTTTACCCATATTTATTATATAACCATTATATGATTTTGGCACTTAATACCTTCAAAAGTATGGATACCAAGGATAAGGATTGGGCAAATATGAGTAGGGTATAACTCATCTTATATCTCTAAAAAATAATAATATAAATAGATAAGGGTTGGAGTTTCTAGAAAAATCCATGAATCACTAACAAATCAAACATTTACATTTTACCATAGAAGTGGGTACATATGACTAGGAAACTCTTTCATTTGATAGGCAAAAGCTTAGTCAACTAAAAAAATAAATTAGGGATGATATAAAAATAACTAAAAAGGGGGTAATGTCCTCAAGCAAATTCATAAAACCCCCCATCGTTCCTACATTTCCAAATAATATCCATTTATTCAACGGTGATGGCTCTTTCATACCTTCACTTACAATGTATTCCATATAAAAAAAGGTGTCCTTACCAACCTTTTATAAAACTAAAATTGTTATAACCTTACCAAAGGAAAAATAAATAAATTCTTCAAAGGGTACAAGTTATTCAAATGATTTTTAAAATGTAGCAAAATTCAAAAATCCCAAACTATTACCAAAGTATCCTAGATTTGGTGATAACAAACTTGTATTTATTATACATAAGGATGATGATACTCATATTACTAGATTCAAATGAGGTGGTGGGTTACAACCAATGATAAAACCTATGACAAACACCACTCTCCCAATATAATATCTAATGTCTATGATGACCACTATTGGGTACCTTCAAAACAAGTTTATATACTCCAAATGCAAATGGATTTCCATAATGATCATGAACATGTTACCCCATTTAATAATAAACCTATTGCATAATGTATACTTGAATATAATTACCCAAAAGATTTTGAATTACCCAATCTACCTCTCGTTTTGACAAACTAGGAACCAACTATGTACATTCTTTTGGTCAATGGACACAAGATGACAAACTATTGCTAAAAAAATTTCATGTGAGTATTTCCAATTAGGTTAAGAATTGGTTATATAGTCTACCAAAGAGTTCCTTAAGTATTTTTTTACAATTGGAGGATTCATTCTTCATGGCTTTTAATATCCATAAGGTGCCAAAACTTACATTAGAACATGTACACAATTTCAAATAATGTGATTATTAATTCCTTCAAGATTATAATATTTGATTCAAAAGTACATCATATGAACTAGCATTTAGACCTTAGATTTAGAATTTTAATTTATCTTTAGTAGATGCCTTCTTTCCCCATTAAAGGAAATAAAATTACATAAACAATATGAATCATTTACCCATTTATATAATTACGTGAATCAATATGGATCCTTCATAATTACTCATTCATAAAAACCTAACATATCTCCTTTCAAATAAAAAAAGCTATATCGCTAATGTAAAGGATGTAAATAGCTTATCTAGGGAAGATTATGAGCAGAAATTTGGTATTCCTAATCTTTATATGACCAGTTAGAAAATGTTACTCAACATGGGGACAATCTAGGGTCCATGTCTCTTACAAGAATCTCAAATAGAATAACAAAAAAATCATAGACACCAACAAGACTTAACGATTACCTTATGCATGGGTAGTGCTTATTCTTGACATAACCATATTGATCCTACACACGTAAAAACTATTTACAATATAAGATGCTTATAACAAATGGGCTTCAATCTAACAAACTTAGAAAATAAAATAAGTTGGAAAGACTCCTTAGGAAACATAATAATACCAATTTTTTATGGTCCTAAAGTGATTCAAATACAAGTTTGGGTTGTTCCTACTACATATATTTATGCATTTATACTAGGAAATCTTTGGCTATACCAAATGGAAGAAAAAAAGATACAAATCAGCAAGGTGTTTTTTTTTTTCTCATGAAGTAAAATCAATCCATATTCTAAATGATAACATTGGTTATTCTACTACATATGCAAAATGTGAGGAGGAATATGCTATGTCCCTTTTCAACCTATCCAATCATGATGCAAATAATGTAAAAGATCTAATTTAGGGTTGCAAGGCACTGAGTGGGGGAGATACCTATGATCATCCATTAGATAGGATCAAAGATTAGTCTATGTGAAATTTACAAAAATACCAAAAAAATAAAAAACATTCAAAAATCCAAAATCAATTATGGCATTTACATATTCTATTAGCTCCTAGACATTGATGTGCTAGTTCCATAGTGATGGAACACATACTCAGTTAATCTTACATACACATATGTGTGACACTTGTACATTAGGTGTCATACATGCATACACATATACATGATACACTCTTATTTCAAATGCTGGGATTTACCTCTACTCATGTCATATGGACATTGGGGGAAACCACTTCATTGATCTTGATACTCATGGGTTATATGATTTGATGATCACTCTACACTCTCATGTTTGAGCTTATATATTTAATTACACATACCTATTATCCATGATTATATCTTAAATAGGGTACTTCATATGGTATACACTTGACATATTTTTATAACACATTGGATCCATGAGCCAGTGTGACATGTTAATGCTAGTTGTTTATGCTTTATTTTATGAACTTTATGTATTGTCTAGTCTTGCTTGCTCAAGAATTTGAATATGTTCCTTTTCTTATGGTCCCCATGCCTATGTATGATTTCATTGAAATTTGAATTTTTCATTTCATTTTTTATGGACATTTGAATATGTCATTCTTACTTTCATGTAAATTTGAGTAAGTCATGTCCCTTTGATTTTGAGGAATTTGAACATGCCCCTAATTTATGGTCTCCTTGGATCATTGACTTTTTACTAGTTTTGGAGTTTTCTTGTGTGTGTGCTTATTTTCTTATTGATCTTATATTATTGATATGATATTTATCATGCATCTTAGGCCTACATATGATCACATTAGTGTTTTTACACTTCAATGATACATTTATCTAGACATGTTACTTCTATATGCTACATGGTTACATTCACAAATTTTACAGTTGTCTTACCATTTTGAGGTGAGGTAAATCCCATTTCATATATTTTCCTTACCTCTAAATGAGAGGAATATTAGTTGGGGTATTATTGGCAAGCATATTTTCAACATGTTGCATAGTTTTAATCTTTAGTGGGGGCATGTTTTGGAAGCATGTTCTCCACACTCATTTAGTATTTGGTACTTATATAAATTTTATTTTTAGTGGGAGCATATCATATGGACATGGATTCCACACATTCATAGTTTTATATTCAGCGGGGGTATGATTTTGAAGCATATTATCCATATTTATTCATTATATGGTACTTATATCAATTCAAAAATTAAGTGGGACCATGCTTTAGAAGCATGTTCTACACACTTATTCAGTATGCAATATATCTAGTTTACAATGGGGTCATTATTTGGAAACATGTCATCCACATCGGTACTTATATCAGTTTTAAATTTTCTCCTATATAGTGGGGGCATGCTTTCGAATCATGTCCTCCACATTTACGAAGTTATTTGAATTGGCTAAAGCACACAGTTATTCAATTTAGATTCATAGTTATGATAAAATTATATACATTGCTACCATTATTATACATAGTTTTAGCATAATACATATCTAAGGTGCATATGTTATGCAACATGTGCCTAATATTGTAAAATACAAGTCAATTGTAGATTATAAAACCATTACATGTATTGATAACCCACAAAATTTTATGAATCAAATTGAGCTAATTTACTGCATTAGGTGGTTCACATTTTTGGTATGGTTGAGATTATCAAATCACTAAATCTTGCCAAGTTTTTAGGTTATACTTAATCATCCAACCTCACTAAATTATAAGTATTATTGGGTTGCATGGTTGGGTTAATCTAAACTTCTAGGTGGCAACTCACTTTTACTCCAAATTTGGAGGCATATGACTTCCAATCTCTCTATATCTCCTTGGATATATTCACTTTAAAGATTTATCTATATTTATCCTAATATAAATTAAAAATCCTTATGATAATACATCCTTTTCAAAACAACTTGCCAATAGGCAAGGTGTTTATATCAAAACACATGTAGACTGTAAATGTGTGATAAGAACATCTATCCAAGATCAAATTGATTCGCTCGATTGGTAGGATGTAAATGTGTGATAAGAACATCTAACTAACATTATGAACTTTATCTCCATGTTTGTGCTCTCCCTAATAAAATTTGGGGCTCAATAGTTAGGAAACAATCAAAAAAGAAAGATCTAACAATATTTCATTAAAACAATCTATAAGATTTTGAATGTAATCTTATGTGAGCTTCTTGTAACTTTATAGTGTTCTATCAGTTTGAGGTTTCATCTTTACCTTTTTTTCATCACTAAAACCAAACCCAACATCATGGATTCACACATAATAATCTATGTTTATAATTGAATTCACCTTGTTTATCCATGAATTAAATAAATCCATCTATAGTGGTAGTTAATTTTTTTCAAAGATATATTTTGACTTCAGCAATTTTTTAACTCCTGAAAAACCATCTTGTTATGTTAGTAATGGAAACCTCTATAGACATGCTAAGAATGGTGAGATCAATGTTATCTTCTTGAAATATTTTGTTTGACATATTGAGCTCACCTAAAATATCTACAAGCATATGCAAACCAAATTGCATGCAATAAATTTGTGTCTTATCATACAATGATGAGTTGTTCCTTTTATTCTTTCATAGTGTTAAATTTTTTGGCATAAGCTTTACTAACCTTTGAATGAATTCTCCCCTAGATAACCATATGATATTGTGTATTTTTAAAACATCAATAAAATCAGTCTACTTGACTTTAAGTAGAGATGATAATTCATTATTTATTTTTGGATAATTTTGGACACATGAATATACATTATTTAAAATCTTTTCCACATGTATCATATCAGGAACCCTCTTTGAAGCATTCACTACTACCAATGACTTTAGATGTGATACACAATGAATTGTGATCAAATTTGAGACATGTTTTCTTAAATTTGAAACATAGCCATTTTTGTATCCAACCATTGTCGTGTCCTATTTTTAGAAATAATAATCAACCTATTCATTAAAATGCCTTGCTCAATTCTTACTTCATTCACATTATCTATTTGACTCCTTATTGAGTCAACTTTGCCTAGTAATGACTCTAATGCATTTCCTAGAGAAGTACAATTAGAGTTGGTTGAATGGGGATCCCTCATTGTCTCGATTAACTCTTCAATTTTTATTTTGTTTTGTTAAAATATGTGAGACCAAATCATCCTGGATACCTAAGAGGTCTTTTGAAATTAGGGGAGGGTTAAGAGTGGTAAAATAATTTTTATGGTTTTGTGGGTTTTAATCTTCATCTTCACTTCCCATATTTTAGGTTACATGTGGATGGGTTTGATGGGTCGTAAAAGATGAGAAGTGAATGGTTTAAAAAAAATAATAATGAAAATCTCAAAAAAATTAACACTTTTGGTTTTAATTGGCAAAAATTAAGTCTACTTACCTCTTCTCCAGCACATCATTGTCAATTATCCCACTTACCAAGATTTTGGAGATATAAAGAGACTTTTTTGAAGAAAAATTTCTAATAATTGAAACGTGATTGGAAGATTTTGGAATAAAATCATGATTTACATAAAAGGAAAAATGAATTTCTATAAACAATTTTTAATACAAAAATAAGACTGTGTATGCACTTTAGGCTTGGTAATCACCAAGCCTAATAATTGAAAGCTGTACCTATTATTTAAAACTTCATATGGCATTTACAAAACTTATATGTATTTGATTTCAAATCGCATATGCATATATAATTATATATATTTTTTATCCCCAACATCCTGCATTTACTCATATCCTCATCAAGTATTGTATTACAAATAATCTCGGTACTGTACTATCCTCATATCCTGCATTGGTTCATTATTTTATTAATTCTAAAATCCCTCTACTTAGATGGCATCCCAAGCCATTAAATATACTTTGTCCACATCCATTTTCTATGGATTTTGTTTGATTTCCCCCTTAATGTATAAATTTTTGTTTCCTTCTAGTATTGAATGAGCATTCCCCCTGCCAACAAATCATTTTTTACCAAATTATTCCCCATGCCTTCCTTGGGAGTTGAAGAGGACCTATCCTCATTTATTTCTTCTAAAATATGTTATATCTTATGAATATAATTTATAATATAATTTATAGTGATGAGAGATTATTTTAATTATTATTATTTTTATTTATTTTTAATTATTATTTTGAATGTTACATAATTTTTTTTTATGAAAAACAATTAAAGTATGTTAAGTTTTATATAAATAGATTTTATCATATACTCATGTAATTAACCTATTTTTTTATTTAATTTTATTTCTTTTATTATTATTTTGAATGTCACATAAAATATAAAATTACATATTAAATAAAATATATTTAAATTAATTTTATTTAACTGAATTTGGTGATACTACATATATAAGAAATGTTATTAAAAGAAACTGCCCACACTCAAGAAGTCCATATGAATGGAAGCATTTTTCAGCTTTACCAGGTCAAAATAATGAATTGAGATCATTTTAAAGGAAGTTACCATGGAGCGAATAATTTTTGTTAGAATTAACAACATCATAAGTTGTTTAAAAAAATAACCATATTTAAGAATCCCCCTTCTTAAATTTCCATCAAGAGGATTTAGGTGACCTTCCAAGCCCTTATTGGTGTTATTACCTACATATGAGTCTCTTATTTTTTCTAAAGACTAAGGTCTTTGAATATTTTATATAATCCGTTAATAAAGGATGTTTGATATCTTTTAAACGTGTTGTGTATTGAGTTTTTCACAAACAGTAGAATTTGTAGTGGAATTTTTAGTTTGAAGGTTATATGAATTTTCTGATTATTGAATACTCAGGCACATGTAAATTAGATTTATTGAGATATTTAATTAAATATGTGATTTTGGAAAGATGTTTAGAAATAGGGAGTTGTGAGAGAGAGGTACTTAAGAGTTACTATTAAATGTGTGGTTTTAAAAGGATTTGAAGGATGTATTTTTAAATTTTTAATGGGGTAAGGGAGAAGCATGTTTTAGGAAGATACATTCATAAAAATGGCTTTGAAAAATCATATATTTTCATATTTAAGTAATTAGATATTTAAATTTATTTAAATATAATGTTTGTATTCTATAAAAAATTAGAATTAAAATAGTACCTAAAAAAATTTATAGATCATAATTTTATGAAAAATTAATGTATCAACCCAATGTCAAATCTAAAAAACCACTTTTAGTTACTCCACATTTTATTGTTTCCTTTTATTGAGTGAATGGGTGTCAAATACCGTTAATTATTATGTTTTATTTTTTGATATGTGAAATAAATAATACCTAAACATTCCAATATTAGACTCAAAATATTTTCATATTTCTAAGGGATTTAATGGTTCTTATTCAAATACCATATAAGCGGTCAATTCTAAAAAACTAAATGTTATAATAATAAAGTTAAAATAGTTTAATGGTATGTATAATATTAATTTTTTACTATTTGTAAAGGGCAATATTTTAGAGAGGTCCCACCCTTTTACATTGTAAATAGAGATAGAACATGAATAACCTAACGAGACTCTTCTTCCATCGAAAATGAAACTCGCTGCAACAAAGCCATGATAAATATACTACCAAGATACAAAATAAAAAAGAAATAAAAAATATTACCCTCCCATAATTTTTTTTTTTCTAGATATAAAGGTCATATTCAATGGTCTATGTTCCTTCTTACCTCTACCTCTCATTTTGTTACTCACCACCATCCAATCTCATCCTTCCCCTGAATCAGAAAAGATGGGAATCGAGACTTCAAGTGCCTCCAATGAATTGTAGTTATTCGATGGACTCCTGTCCATTAGATTTTCACAATGATCAAAATTTGCAGTATTGATTTTTGAAAATGATAAGCTTTCAACAAGGTTTAATTTGTATTTAAATGCTTCTCTACTGTGTGGCCCAAAGACTCCATGAAGACTACACCGATACTAAAGTCATAATATCTAGAATTCACCACTTTTTGAATATTTGCCTAGTTAATTTCCTTATCCTCATCCTCTCAAACGTGCTCAACAACATTTATGCCCTCCACTACGAGATGATCAATAAGGTCATCCTTCCACCATGATGTTCCCATTTTTTTCCTAGCTATTTGACATGAGGTTTCCATATTCTTATGGTAAAAACAACCTACATAAGAAGGGCATCCCTTCGATGTCTAGTGTTTAAAGCTAAATTCTATTATGAATTTTTAGATCAATAGTAGTAGGGAGTTCAAAATAAATATACATACTTACAAATATTATCACATAATTGGTATGAATGTTGGGGTAAATACTTTTGTTAGACAAGATATATTAATCATAGTGATGGAGAAGCACCTTCTCGAAGTGGGATATGTGGGTGGACTTGGGTTTGTAATATCTACTGAGAGATCTGCATCCTAAATTCCCTCCTATGTTTTACTTGGTCCACATGGAGACGTGTGACCTTTACCTTAAGGTGTCCACCTGTCCACTTGTTGAAGGAGTCCTCATGGGCTCAATGGGAAAGGAAATTGGATTGGTGAGTATAAACCAATTTAACCTCACCAATACACCAAGACCTCAATCCCATGATATAAGAGCCTATTATATTAGACTTCATCGTGTCATTTTTACTTTTTCATTTTTAAAATTAAAGTATTCAATATATTTCTTAATAAGAAAAAACATAATAATACATTATTTAATAATAGGGCATGGTTTGAAATCATGTAGCTAACAAAATGCATAAGAAGTTTCAAGTGAGACTAATTTTGTATCAAAATAAAGTCCAAGGGAAACTAACATGAATATTATGAGTGCATAAATTTATACAAAGTCTACTTTGAAGTTATGTCCAAGAGATATTTTTGAAGGAGAATATTGGTTTACCTAGTTTCAGGGTTTTATATACTTCTACAATACTTTTGTCACATTATCAATTATATATATATATATATATATATATATATATATATATATATATATATATATATATATATATATATATATATATATTTATTTTAAGTTTTTCTTTTCATTTATTATGTTGATTCATGATGTCATTCAACCCATTAGGGGGAATTTATAACAACCTCATATATTAATGGTCACTAAATCCCCATTTACATTGATTGATGTATGTTTAGCTAGCGTATCTTTGAATGATCATGGTGTTGAAGAGAGCAAGGATGTTTTCCATGAAAGTCTTCCACAAGGTATTGGTTGTAACCTAGAAACCCCTTTACTTGATGTTATGCTTGACTTTCCTATATTTTACAAATATTGTAACTAGTTTTAATTCTATGTCATTATGGGTTATTTTGTGGGGGAAGTGACATTTGAGATCTTGCTCAAGAAATGGGTTCACAACCACTAGTAACTCCATGGCATCAAGCTTGAAGGGCTACAGAACATAACCAAAGGTTTCTTCTTATTTTGTTTTATTAATGTTGACTATTCTAAGGCTAGTTTCAAGCATGGCCCTTAGTTCATACACAATACTCTAATAGTATTTTCTCATTTTACTAGGGACTTCTAAGTCTCTATGTAAGTTAAGCTCAAAATTCTAGTCTAGACTGAGTTCCTAGGTCTCCCTATACTTCTTTGGGGCTTTTTTTTCAACATATCAAACCATTGGTGAAATTTATTTTCCATGTGAAACATAAATTTTACATGGATTGGTTAAAAAAGTGAATCTATGTTGAAATTAACTTGGCTAATGCTTTGAAGGAAACCATTGATATGTAGATTGGTGAATACCAGTTTATACAACATGTGCTTTACATTAACCTCTTAAATAATTGATTTTATTATCAATCCTTAGAATATATGATTTGATAATGTCATTTAATGGTTACGTCTGAAATGGATTTGAATCAAAAAAATGTGCCACATAACAAACCAACCAACTCTATTAGGGATAGATGTAGAATTGTGAATAATAAGAGGAATCCTTTAATTTTATATGATACCTATCTAGTTACAAACTATTATGTATGAACCCAAAAAAGGTAAAAGAGTTAGCTCCTCTACCCTAAATCACATTCAATCCATGATGACCATTGCTAAGGTACCACATATTCATGCTCACATTCTACAATTAGAGATTACCATTTTTATTTCTCAACTTATGGATATCTTAGGTAAGGTGCCACACCCCTACTTTGGGGTGACTATCACAAACACATAATATGATGCGGTGTCCTTTGACCATAAAAATATGCTAAGATGGTCTTGTAGTTCCTCTCTATCAAATATGGATAATATGTTGAAATAAAGTAATGGCCTTTCAAAATGAGTGATTTTATGTGCAACAACTGAATAAAGTTTGCATTCACTAAAAACATTTATGCCCTTGAAGAACATGACGAGAGAAATGGAATGCACCTTGATGTTTCCCCATGCTAGTTTATTCTTGTGTGTGTAATATTACCTAACTAACCTGTAGATACATGGTCAAGGATAGTTGTCAAAACCTACCTAATATTAAATTGTTTTTTTTTAAATAAGTTAGAATTTATGGTTTTATTCTTCAATCTATTGCTCACATAATTCACCCAAGTGATCTATACCTAGTGTGTAATCATGAGCTTTGTCATGAAAGAGCCATCACATTGATTTATCAATAGATTTTATAAAATATTTTTCTTGGGGATCTGACCATACCCATCAGATGGTGTGTACCTTTTTTTTGTTTTGATAGTTAGCTTATTGGGTTAGCTAACCTATATGTGAACAATGACATTGTCAAAAAAGACTTACTTTGGAAGTGGTTGGAAGACTCGATAACCAAATACTAGTGGGTGATTAGTGGGGCTTTGAACATCATGGAGGCTCTATGTGATAATGTAGTGGATAAAAACATAGAGACAAATAATGTAGTGGTAAAAATGTAGTATGAAAAAAATGTATTATGATAAAAACATCACGAGGACAAAACATAATGAATAAAAATGTAGAATTATTGGTAATGTCACAAAAATGTTGTGAAGATCATAATTGGGACATTTTAGTGATTATCTCATTTTTTATTTGTTATCTAGTTCAGTTTGGTGATAATAAATAACATTTCATAGTGGAAAAGTTATACACTAAATTTACAAGCAAATTGATAAAGGAAAATGTGGTGTGAGTTTGAACCTTTAGTTGAGAGTTGTATCATCTTCTATGTGAGTGCTTCCTTTACTATGTTTTGTTCCTATGATGTTTTGTCCTTGCTACATTTTATCCTCGCTACATTTTTCATGCTAAAATTTTAACCACTATGTTTTTTTCTACTAGTTTTAGTAGGATATCCAATGAAGATAAATAATGTCATCTCCTTCTGTGATGGTGTCCAGTCAAATGAGAAACATGGTTTTACATGCATAATATTAGTATCAGTATCTTCAACCCTAATCACTTTAGGAGAAGAGATTAGGATTCTTCTTGGTTTGCCTCACCCAAATTTAGATGAGGCCAAGACATAGTGAACTTAAAAGGCTAGATTGAACATTACTTGAGGAACAAGACTTGTTTTCCCTTTCTAGACCCAATAGTCACTCAGTTTCTATTATTGATGATGCCATTATTTTAAATCACTAGCCTAATCTCTTTTAAATTTAATGGAAATCTTGTCAAAGAAGAGTAATTAAAACCAAATTTTACATCACTACTACTCATCTTATCCATGATAAAGAATTAGACCATTCAATTGAATCTAGGACCTAATGCCCATACTCTTAAAGGATACAATTTGGTTTGATACAATAAATATGGTCCTTAATTTTCTAAAATGTAATATAAATTTAATTAAAGTATAAAATAAAATAGTGTAACTTTTAAAGAAGATATATTAGTCAAATCTCAACTAAAATCAACTTGATGGTGTAAAAGTAATTTAGACTTTAAAAAAAATTGTCCATTTATAATTATAAAAAATATTTCAATTACATCATATGGATGATGAATTAATATGGAGATATTCAACAAAATAACACAATATTAAAATAAAAATAAGGAAAATCCTACCATATTTTCAAATATCTATAATATGAATAGGGAAGGTAAGACATTAATAAAATAGTTGTTCTCTAATATTAAGGCAAAAATAATTATTGTAAAAATATATCTAGATTGAACCCCCTACCAATTATTTTTTCCATCCTCCAAGATTTACTATCCTACAATACCAAAAAATATGTCATATTTTCTATATGTTATAAGAAGTCCAAAAACATAACTAAGTAAATCCATATTTCATCAATTCATCTCTAAACCATAATCAATAATATATGGACACTCAAAAAATATACACATCTTCCCTCTAAACTGCATGATCCTTACAAAAATTTAATATATGAAAGTAAATTAATTATTTTTATAACCTAAAACCTAATTTATTTTTTATTAAATTTAATGTGATGAACTATTTCCAAATATCTATAATATGAGTAGGGAAGGTAAGACATATTAATAAAAGAGTTATTCTCCAATATTAAGGCAAAAATAATTACTGAAAAAATATATCTAAATTGAATCCCCTATCAATTATTTTTTCCATCCTTCAAAATTTACTATCCTACAATACCAAAAAATATGTTGTATTGTCTATATGTAAAAAAAAGTCCAAAAACATAAATAAGTAAATTTATATTTCATTAGTCCATCTCTAAACCACAATCAATAATATATAGACACTCACAAAATATACACATCTTGCCTCTAAACCACATGATCCTTACAAAAATTTAATATATGAAAGTAAACTAATTATTTTTATAACCTAAAACTTAATTTATTTTTTATTAAATTTAATGTAATGAATTATTCAAATGCCATTTTATGGTTGGTTGAGTTGTAAGTTATAGTAAATAATGTAGAGAGACTAGAGTTTCTAATTTTATGGGCATGGTCTCAACCAATGCTATTTAAAGTTATATAATTTTAATTATTTTAAGTTTTGTGATTATATAAATAATAAGTGGTTTTATCACATCCCATTCCTAATAACAATGCATGGTTATATAAAAACCAACTATTTTATGTAATTAGACAAAATTATTAAAAATAAGTAATATGAACATCAACACAACTCAAGCTACATAACATCCTACAACTATAACAAGAACTTAAAAGGTGATATATGATATAAACATAGTCACTAAAGAAAATTATTCTCCAATACATAAAGAACATATTTACTCGAGAATTTATAATAATGCTCCTTAATATTTAATATATTTTCCCATCAATAGCCATTGGGTCTTATAATCATTAAACATTGTATTCACCAAAGAGAATTATTGTCCAATATAGTTTAGAAATAAAAAGAAGAAGAAAAAACATATATTGAATGATTTTGTAAAATATATTTGGCTACCATGAAATATGAAAAGATAAGATATTTTTTTCTATGTTGTTGTTGGTCTAAAAATATAAGGTCATATTTATTTATTGCTATATAGTTATCCATGAGAACATTTTTAATATGAAGGTTGATCTAAGATGTTCTATAAAACTAAACTGTTCAGACGACCTTTCTAATCTTATTCATTAACATAATAAAAGAGAACTTATAGCCAAACATTTTACAGAAAATAGATCTTCTAGATAAACATTTTATAGAAAAGTGAAATTATTCACATAATTTATAGAAAACTATGTGTTTAGATTCTATTGAATATGATGAAATCAATTTCAAAACATGTATAAATGGAGTTCTTTTCTAATTCAGAATTAAATGCAAAAAAAAATGCATTTTATGAAGTAAAATAAAATTAATAGTCTATTATTAATTCAAATTCAATCAAACTAGTTACCATTGTTAACTCTGTACTTAATATCTTCTATGTTTATTCACAATTCTAGCTTGAAGAATAATGCTTGAAATATTATTTCTCATTGTTAGCATTTTTCTACAGTTTTAGATGAAACAATTTGTCCAAGGTGCAATTATTTGAATTTGTTAACTTAATTACTCATTACAACTCTCCCTGTAAAACTTATACCATTCAAGATCTTTAATATATTATTGGAAAGATGGTGTTCACATTAAGAGTATTTGACAAGAGTTATCTGAGAGCATCACCATCCCCTTACATTACTCTTCTTGCATAAGGATCCTCCATGATTTTATTTTATTTTTGGTTTTGGGTAATACATTTAGGAGAGATGACACATTTGATAAGACCCAAAGAGGTAAGGGTATATCTTCCACAAAAAATTCTCAGGGATCACACTTAACCTACCCCCTTTGGCATGTTTGAAGAGCATGCCTACCAAAAGATAAATAATCACAAAGATTTTCATGTACCAGCCAATAAAACCAACAAAACTAAAACCTTATGGCTCATGCAAAAATTGAGGTAAAAAATAAGATCCAACATAATTCCAATCAAGACCAAAATTGGAAGCACATTCCACAACCATAGATGACCAATCGAAGAAAACCGAAAAAAAAAACAACAACATCCAACTAAGGAGGAAAGACATCCTTAAAAATATTCTAGAAATTAGTTATGCTATTATCTTGGGATAATATGCATAAGATCTCATTCCTTAGCTTTGTTAGCCACCATAATGGAGGAGGACCAAAGCCTTTCTATTCAGATTAGTTAAGATCCCAATTCAAAAGTGTATCTACAAATTTATTGAAACCCTAAGGAGTATGAGAATAAATAACCCTACCAAATTTCTCTTGAAGTAATTGAATTTTCTAGAGAATTATACAAATTATCCAATCATTTGAACTGTTACAATTGGGCTCATAAAGAATCTTAATCCAAAACTTAGAGTCAATAACCAACTAAATATTCTTTGACACAACCTACCAGTTAGTCTTAAGACATTTCATAATATCTTTCCCTTTGGTTAAATTATTGGTGGTAATACCAATTTTGGTAGGAAAAAGGAAATAAATAAAATAATCCAAATCCCTATCAATTCATCTAATGTTGGAATAATGAGGATTTCCCCTCAAATAACTATCCATATAGATTCTATTGAAGCCAGGGAGTGGAATAGAGGAATGAACCTTACCACTAGAATCATCATGGGATCAAGGGGGAGAAGTAACAATGTGAAAAGCCTAAAAATCGAATGTCTTATAGTAGGAAGGTGTTGTATGGTGTTTCATCAAGTGAATGACTAATTGTATAATATTATTATGTGTGTGTTGCTAAACATAAACACTATCAATAGCCCTCTTCTTAAAAATTATAGAATTTCACTCCTTCAACATGTTTTAGAAGATGAAAGAAACCCCAACCCAAAGAATCTATTTATAAAACACATCAAACTAAAAAATAATATCCATCTTAAAGAGGTTGATTTAGGGATAAAATACCTATCCATGAGATTCCTAAAATTTTCACAAAGAACATACAATGATAATTAATGAAGGGACACAAAAATAATAGACAAGGAAAAGTTTCCTTATGATTCCTATATATGACACATCTAAAGGGGCCATTAAAGGACCTTTTCATAAGTTGGTGTCCTATAAAATCTCTGCCATGAAGGAGAAACCAAATGAAAAACTTAAATTTAGGCCATAAATTGTGACTCCAAATTTTATTTGAAATATTTTTTAGAGGTTGAATTGAAGAATGAAAAAGAGAACGATAACCATCTACCACAGTGTAGATTTCATTACTCTATCCTTCCTAAGACAATAATTCTTCCTCATATGAGGAAGAAATATATGTCTTTAATAATATGAATAAATTTGATTTTAGAGTCCAAAAATATTCAAATTATTCAAGGTTCGAGGGAAATACACCTCCTTTTAATTGCCCATTCTCTATTGGGACTATTTGAGTACTTGTAAGCCATAATCCATTATTTATGATGCATCTGTTCAATGAGATCATGAAAATGGGGATATTGTTTAATAAGATAGGGATAATCATCCCAATAATTGATCTATAAGTGGGAATTATTAATATTATTAATTATCCAAAATAACTTCTTCATAATCAAAGACTCACCAATTTTTAGAGCAACCAGCACAGGAGATCCTGTTGAGGGAAGGGATAATCAGGCAATTTGATTAGGAAGTTTATTTTCAACATATTTAGATCTTAAGGTTTGTGCCTAAAGCTGTGATGGATGCTTAAGAAGATGCCAATAAATATTAGTAGCTAAAGCTTGACCATTTAGCTTTTCTGAATGAAAACTTGAACCTCCTTCTTACTTATGGGAACAAAGTGTAGTCTATTTCACCAAAGACCATTTTTTAATAAGCTAAGATCCCTTTCATAAAAAATTGTGGCATATTTGATCAATTTATTTGAATATCGAGTTGTGAACATTAATTATGGAATATAAGTAAATGGAAATAACTTGCATAAAAGTATTGATCAAGGTGCTCCATTCCCCATAGAGAGCCATCTATTGGTCCAACAGAATTCAAATTTTATTAACATAGTTTTCTATTTTAGTTTATAATTATGTATACACTCCATCTTGGTGACTAGGGTGTTATCTTTATTTCTTGATTAACATGTTTAATAACATCAAATATGGTTAAATAAATGTGTTTGTGTCTTTTCTTATTGACACTCAAATCATGTTCCCTCTTCCACCACACTTGGGACTTCTCAAATCGTAGGCCTGATTTTGATGTTTACCTTAACTAGGTGTATGGAAATTAAAATTAATTATTTCTCTTCCCATATTGTGTCTACTTGATTTTATCTTTCTTGAACTAATTTATGGAAAACATTTAGAGATTAGTGGGATATTGATGATCTTGGCATTTTTTAGCTCAATAATTGAAATGAATTAAGAAGTAATGAAAATGGGGTTTTTGGTTGATATTTTAGATAAAGTATGCATGGATTTATTTGATCTTATGTTTAATCTTACATATGGTGATAATTAGGTAATGAATGGTCTTGGAGATACAATTAGATTTTACATGTTTCTAGTTGATAATAATCAGAGTGAAATTCTGTAACTTGTATACTCTACTCAGCATTAATAATGAATTGATTGTTCTTATAATTCTATACCATTCTATGCATTATTATTTATCTTTTACTCTCTTTAATTTGAATGAAATATGTAAAATATTATTCTTGAGAAAATAAAGGTTAAAAAAACCTTAAGATCTATGCTCCATAATAAATTATCCCTATATCAATGTAACTTTTTGTTGATAGTTATTTATAAACATTAATAGAAGTAATATATAATTGTATGTATGTGATAGTTGATTTGGTATTTATTTTCATGATACACTCATTTATAGGAAGTGGAGATAATATATTTATAAGTTATAAATATTCAACTTATTATCTAAAGGTAACCATTCTTGTTATGAACAATAGTGGTAGACACTTTTGTTTTTTGTAATTTGAGGATAATAGTAATCTTTATGGAAAAAAACTATGTAAAATTGTATATTTAGGAAAACCTTAAGATATATGTATTAGTGAACATCTCAATATTTAGTTACAATATTTTCCATGATGTTTTTTGGTTGAATGTATATAAATATTGAATAAATTATGTATGACAATAACATCCCACCTGTGTCTTAGATTGATATGTAGCATCACATTCGTATAGATATGACCTTCTAAGTAGCATTTTACGTACCTATATTAATATAAAATAACAAGTGATTTCATTCTCTATAGGCTTAAATTTATACATGAATGTGTTTCCTACTGATTATAGACCAAAGTATATGCTCAAATATGTGCTTCAGTGGCATGGGATAAGTGTTGAGTTTTAGCTTGCACAATGTTGTTATTTTTTGTCGTACTATCAACGATATCATGAATAAGTTACTCCTTTATCAAAACTTTGGTACATAAAAGATGTTTTTTTTTAATTAGAGGTGTTGATGGTCATGGGGATGATTCAAAGATAAGTGTTTTCTAGATCAATGTCATCCACTAATGCAAAACCTTATGTGGACTACATAATCAAGGATTGGTAGAATTAGTATGTTATATTGTAAACTTTTTATGGCACCAATGATCATCAAAATTATTCTATCTTTTATATATATATATATATATATATATATATATATATATATATATATATATATATATATATATATATATAACATACATTAAGGTATTTTATTATTTCATGACCTTATTCAGTTTCTTTACCTTCCATGACATGTTATACTTATGCATGATAGGATTGGTGTGTTTTTTTGCAAATAAATCTATTCATGGAACTTGATGAAGAAGGGAAATTTAATTCATAATTTCCTTAGATTTGATCTTATTTACATTTTTATATGATTTAGTTTATGTGTTATAAGTCAATAATTTCATGTTTATAAAAAATATAACAATACATTCTCTTGATGTACTTCTTGAACTCATGTTTATTTGTCAAGTCCTCATGTAAACACAAACACAGTCATGCAAATATTTGGTATAGTATTAAACTAAATTCTCATTATGTTGATGCATATGTTGTATATTTATGTATTCATATTCATAGTGCATGGGTGGGGGGAGGGTAATAATTATTCTTTAAGGATTCAACAAACAATTTCTAGTTTCAATTGATTAAATTATTTTTCACATTGTGTGTCGAATATTTCCCATTAGTGGACATTGAAATGGACATCTTCAAAAATAAAAAAATGATATTTTTGATGTCAGTGAAATGTTTTACTAATAAATATTCCTTAAGTTAGAGAATCCAACCATCTAATTATTAGGCATTAATTTTTTTATTCAAAACTTGGAATGTCAAAATTGACTTGTACATTAAAGGATATTTATTTATAAAACAACAAATGTGTAGGCCATGCAAAAGAATGACTGAATTTTGGTCCTTAGTTTATTATTAGTTAATGGAATTGGCCAAATATTTCATTGTGTTAATCCTTGAGAATTCTAAGAATGATCATTTGGACATATGGATATGCCTTAAATATGTTTTCTATGGGCATTAATCACCTTATTATTGTTATAACATTATTTATAATACTCTAAAATAAAACAAATTAGTAGTACTCATATTTAAATTCATATATTAAATATTTTTCTAATACCAATGATCCATGCCAGGGGGATTGTGATGTTGATGTGATGAAATATGTCACGCTTAGAATAAATCTACATATTGTATAATGTGTAGAAGGTAATATAAGCAACACAAAACTAGACACACATTTGAATTCAAAGTATTTAAAAAATGATGAAACTTATATTCAATATCAAAAATAGGGAAAATTACGAGTGTAAATAATTAATAATAATGTGAATGTGGGTTCTTATGATTATAATGAGAACTAATGCCTTAATAAGGTATACTCCCTCATCCATAAATAATTTATTACATTATGTATTGATGTTAATATTTGAAACAAAAAGAACTACATAGTAATAAGCAAGGTTCTCTTACAACTCAAATATATACCATGAGGAACATTTAGTGATGCACAACATGGAATTAAAATGAGCATGTGTGGTTTCAAAATCGATATATCCATGAGAATGAAACCATATAATCATGATCATATAATCTAAAATAAATTTTATTATCATTATAAAAATATAATTAAAAATACATTTGAATTTAACTTTAATAAGAAGTATCTCACAAAAAAAAAATAGACTAGAATTTTTGTGAGTTTTAATTTAAAAAAAATAAGACCAAAGTTAAAATATATATAAACGTATGAAAATAATGTTAAGAAAGAGACAAAGCTTGAAGCTAGTCTAAATAGTTGAAAATGTTATGGGTAAGAGGAAGCACATCAATATTATTCAACATAAGAAAAAAGAGTTTGTACTGTAAACATGGGATCAACTAGAAATACTTTTTTAACATTCAGGACCATTTCAAAAATTACTATGATAATTGTGGTTTTCATTCACATCATAGTTATGCCTCTATATTATTCAAATCTTAAAGTTGAAAATCCATCAATTAGTTCATCATGAATGAGTTGAAAAAATCCTTTCTACACCATGTAAATTAAACTTTTGGAATTTTGAGTCTACTTTATCATGCACATAATTATTTTCCCAAGTAGATCACATGAAATCAAGGCCTCATGATGATCAGCATATGGTGCGATCATGGGAAGGACTCCCACATTGACCTAAGTTAAAATGAGAATGCTCAAGGTTATGTAGCCGCATACTAATACAAATAATAGTGAGAATTTTCAAGTTAAGACTTAAAGTCCATTCCCATATATAATTACATTAAATAAAGTGATAGGCCCACTCATGGAATCTTAAATACCTCATTTAATGGAATCAACAAGAGATTTTATATATAATACATTGAGGTGTTGACACTTATCATGATCAAAGCCTCGTGAACTCCACAAAGTTAAAAAATAAAAAAAATGATCACTTTGTTATTTTATGGATATGACATTATACTAGGTTCAATTATCTTACCCACTCAAATCATAAATATAAAGAACTTTACTACATGAATCAATATAAATTTACATATGTGCCATCTTGAATCCAACACATGTAAACTATGATTTTTAAAAATGAATATAGAAATGAAATCAAATAAAAAAGGGGGAATTTATTTCTCAAATCTCTAAAAATGAGGGAACATGAGAATATCAATATCCATGATCTAAAAAACTTATACCATACATAGTCAGTTATAAGCATTTGGCTTATTTGGATCAGATATTGTGAAATTAAATCCATGAGTGGATTTAGATGACTATGATTACAAAGCTAACTCCTCTCACACTGACTACATGCTGAAAACCTTCTCACAAGTAAGAAAGAATACAAGGGCCATGTATATATCTAAATTGATGATCTTAAAAACATATAAGAAACATGAAACATAAGTCACACCCACCACCTAGTAATGAACATAGTTGAATCTAAAGCTCTTTAATTATGTTGCTAGTAGTTGTTTTATTAATACACAAATAATCATGAGCCAATTAAATGTTCAAAATATATATTCTCATGATTTGAATGGAAATTAATAGTTTCAAATGAGGTTGAGACCATTTAATTGTGGCGTTATTTATATCTCATATTTAGTTAAGATGAATAAAAATGGCAACCTTTGAAAACTATAATCATCACAATATTTTTAATATAATAAGAACAATGATAGATTAAATGTATAATGATCCAAAGGCTATAGTAGTGGCCTCAAAATAGAACTCACCTATGTAATCATGAGTGGCTATGATAGAATATCATTAGCTAAGGATTTAACATAGAAATCACGTTAATCCCTAAATCCTCACAAGTTAAGGCATTCCTTTATGCCAAATACTAAGACTTCCTAGTCTAGGGTTAAGGCCAAGTGTTAATTTCCATTAGAATTACTTATTATCCATACGTTCTCCTATTTTAATGGCCTCCTTTTTGTTTAATATTCCAATAGTCATTGATAGAATAGTAAACTTACTAATGGATTTGGAAACTTAATCCTACTATGCTAAATATATTTACCGTGCAAAATATTTATCATTCCTAAAGAAAGATACACCACAGAGGTGAATTTTAATTTTTTTCCCTTTGTCTATCTTATAGGATTTAAGAAAGTTATTCATTCCATAGAATTCATATGTTACTAACAACATTAATTTAAATGCTTATGGTAGCCTCATGTCTTAGGTATTTTCCAACTCAATATCACACATATTGATTTTTATAAGGAAATAGGAACCAAAAACAATCATAGGGTATTTTAGAACTATAATGTTTAGAAAGATAATTAACCCATTTTTAAATCATCCTATATTTCATAGATATGATAGATAACCCTAAGTAATCCAAATGAGAACATAACTACATATTAAATTTAGATTATAACTTTTAATATATTAAATATCATCTTCTCCTTGAGTTGTGTTGTAATGGTTAAAGATGATGTATTTGTTTTGAGTGACCCAAGTTAAAATCCCACTAGTGATGAGGCTACCCAAAATGATTAACATAGAATTGGTGGATTGAAAAAGTGAAGGTACAAGTACTTGAACCCACACTTGTGTTTCAAATTGGGTGGGGTCCCACTAATCCCATAAGGTGAAATTGAGGAATATATTTATTTTTATAACCCTCGAACAATTCATTACCATTGAATATATGCTTGACCTTCTTAAAAAATATCTCACTATTATATTTATCAGCTCAGCCCATTTATTTAGGTATAATCACTTATTAATGCCCTACTCACCTACGTCATAGATGTGTTACTACACACTAGTTCTCTTCCTTACTGTTTAAACATATAATGTTATCATAGTTATCTTTTTCACAATTTAAAACTCATATAAAATTGAGGTTAAGGCTATTATAATATCCTTTAACACTATGGACCACTTAACCTTCAAACATATGAATTGTCACAACTTATTAAACCTCACTTGGATGTACTCATTCTTCCTTGGGCTACTTGTTATATCTAGTTTATTTATTTATTTGTAAACTCCTAGTGGCCTTTACTTCTTGAAATATTTCCTATCAATTTTTCAATTCAATTTGAGTTTGAGAAATGGTGATCCCCATGTTGTTATGACTGTAATATTTATAGTGGATGCTTCTTCTTTTTTATTTACTCTTAGTAGGGAATGATTGACTATGGTCGCTTCCTACAATGTCATTCCTTCAATTATTTGTATTCTAGCTATATATTAAATAATTTACAATAATTATGTATTATCTTATATTGAATCCTTCAATGAAATAAGTTTATTCATAATGGTTTGCATTTTATTTAATGCTTCTTCTTTTTCCTCATAAGTATATTATATGGTCTTCACTTTCTTCTATTTACTACTTTGTAGTTATTGACCATGGAATCCATTTGGCTTGGGGATCATTTAATTATATTTAAAACTTATAATTTGAATTCATACCTTATTTATTATAATTATGTTTCCCCTTTTAAATCTATCCATTTTTATACATTTTTTTGGATAGGTTAAAAGACAGGGTTTTGAAATGGCTTAGAGCCTTGTACAATATAGAAAAAAATAAAATGTTAAAGCTCACATACAAATCCTATTCCAACAGCCCAATGGACACAACACCAAACAAAAATAAATACTTATTGTACACCAAACATAAAAAATAGGTAGTGAAAAACCTACATAAAACAACAAGCAATTAGTGAAAAATCCACCTATCTTCTGATAACTTACCATATAGCTTCAATAGATATTTAGCATTGAAGCCTACCTCTGATAGCCTTCTATGAGGGATAGGGATTTTTTTTTAATATTAATTTATTATTTATTCTCACCATAGTTCATTCTTCCTTTTCATCTTGATTTGAATCAAGGGAGAAGGGGATAACTATTTCTATTTTATTTGATTCCTTAAAACTTTCCTAAGGTAATTTTTCTTAGATGAGGAGTTTAAAACATCCATTGTGTTCCCCTCCACATGAGTAGGTTCATTTATATATAAAGGTGTTTCCTTTGGTTTAATAGATTTGATATCTTCTGAATAAGAGTACGATCTTGTGTTGTTTGAATTTTCCCCTTCTATAGTAAGGTGGCTAGAGTGGAAATATTTACACCAAGATGTTTCCTTATTTCTATTGAAGTTTATTCATTCTGAGGATAAGTGAACAATCTCAAAATCATAATGGCATTGATATGGTAAAACTTCATAGTCAAGGTTTGAGCCCACAACTTATCTACAACTTTCACTTCCACTTTTACAGGAAGATTCTTGGAAATGTCTACATTAACTAGTTTTTTAGCAAAGGTATTGTGACATAATGAAGTGGTTGGGTCAAATTTTAGAAACTATCCTATGGTATCACCTATATCCATGAATCAAAGGTCATATCATAAATAGAAAGGGATGTGGGGAAGACAAACTCAAATGTGTCTTACATTGAATGGTTAAATAAGGAGGTTAAAGTGTAAAAGCCAAGGTTTCATGACAAAGGGGTGGTAATCCAAATCCCCCTACTAGATTTGAATCAATTCATTATCTTTAAGTATCTATATTGAAATAAAAATAAGATTTTTTAACAAGGATAAATTTACAACTCACCTTTCATAAGAGGTTTCCAATTTAAATATATGATTTTTTTTAAAATTTAAACAACGTATCATTTCATTAGACTACACCATGAGAGTATCATTAGTGATCCATATAAATTCCTCTAAGTATGATTAATATAAAGTAAGAATGTGACATTTATCCATCACTAAACATTATAATCATGTGAAACACATCATAATTTAATATAAAAACTAACTATATAATTCCAACCACCACTGGTATAATCATACAACCACTATTATAAAAGTAAATTAAGTAAGTAATCACAAATTGTAGTCATATAAAATGTAAAATATGGTAACTTGAGTGTGGCTAATGACACCCAACTCATATTTCCCTCTTTCTTTGATTAGTTAGATGTGATTGTATTTCTAGTTATTATATGCTTTCCTTTATTGTTTCATGTCTCTAGATATGATTGCATTTACCAGTTCCTAATTACCTCTTATATATTCCTTAGGACATTTACCAATGTCCTTTGCTTCTATGTCTTGTGTGTAACTTTGGACATTTACCAATGTCCTTTGCCTACACTCTTCTATGTGATTATGGCTTCCATGCCAGCTTTGCTTGTTTCAATTATATGTGTATGAGACATTTGAACATGCCTTGTATGCTTACCTTCTAGTTTGAGTGACATGCACCTATATCCCTTATTTGCTTGGCCCCTTCACCACCCTTGTATTCTTCTTGCTTCTTGCTTTATGTGATTTCTTACTTGTTTCTCATTATTTGCAATGCCATGATCCAAATCATGCATTATCTTGATTTCTTGGATGCCATTATGGACATCATGATCCATCCCTCCTTGCCAAATAACAACTAACCAAACTTCTAGTTATAGTTTAGTACATTTCACATGTTATTACATTGTTCTATCTATCTAGGCATACCCCTATTGATTTTAAAATATCTCAATATAAATCATGCTATATCTTTAGATATCTTATCGATTATCATTGCTATATCATGTATATTTTTAGCATAACACACTTGTAGGGATATTTTTTCTAAGGGAAATCATTATACGGTCTTCAATCCTACCCTCAAAGGAGGGGGAAATAAATAGGGGTTTTGTCACAAAGATTAGTGTTGACCAAATTTTGGCTTTTATAGCCAAAATTGGTCACACCCTATCTAAAAATTTAGCTACCTAAGTCCATATATTTGGTCAAGTCCAGTATGTAAGAAGTTTTCTATACAAGCCCATAACAAATATGCAAGCCTAATTCTTTTGAAAAGTTATTTTTGGTCTTTAACAAGCCTTTGAGAAATTCTTTCAAGTTTTGTGTCTTAAGACTTTGAAAAATTACTTCAGACTTTTCATCTGAGGCCTTTTGTTTTTAAGTGTATTTCTTTCAAGTTTTCTTCAGACCAAGTGATGAATTCTTTCAAACAATTTGTCTAAAATAAATCTCCTAAAGACAAAGTGGTCTCTTTAATTTTTTTGAAAGGATAATCATGAATGTTTGAAGGGAAAGTGGACCATTTCCAAAAGTCCAAAGGTTATGTTTCATGTTTTTGAAGGATATCTTTGAGGCTAAATGGACCATTTCCAAAAGTCCAAAGGATATCTGCAGGTTTTTTGAAGGACACTTACATTTTTTTGAAGGCCACTTTCAAGTCGAATGGATCATTTAAATTTCTTCTGAAAGGGTATGTTGCTTTTAGAATGGCACTTCAAAATTTTTGATGCGATATTTTTCACAAATTCAAAGGGCCAAACAAAAAATCTAAAGAGGAGAGTTATTTTAAAAATGGGTCTTTACAAAAAACCTGAAGGAATTCCTTCAGAGAATTTGTCTGAAGTAAATGAGCTAATTATCCAAAAAGTGCCCTAAGTGAAAAGATCAAAGGAATGAATTTTTTCAAAAATATTAAAGGGATGAATTCTTGCAAGAAAATTGTCTATAAGAAAAGGACCAAACAAAAAAGATGAAGGGCATTTTCATGAAGTAAAGAGTATTTTCAAGAGAAAAGGTTCAAACAAAGAAGTTTGAAAGGTCTATTTATATTTTTGAAAGGTCCACTTGCATTTTCAAAAGATTATTTTCAATCTTCTGAAGGGTATGTGATATCTTTCAAAGGGTATCCACACAAGGCTGAAGAGAAAGAGATATAAAAGTTGAAAGGGTTATTCCAAAGCCAAAGGTCCACTTCAAGAAGCCTGAAATAAATGATTTCCTTCAAAAAAAATTACTCGAAAGGAGTCCGTAGAAATCCCAAAACAAAGAAAATACCAAGAAAAATAAGTTGTGGGTAAAAAGTTCGAATGAAATTTTAATGGGAATTCCAAAAGGCATGAAAGACTAAGCATAAAGCCGAAAGAAAATAAGGAAAAAAAATTGACCCAAATGAATTCTTTCAAGAAAAGTAGCTGCAAAAAAATTGTCTAAAAGAAATACCTAAAATATGATGGCCCTAAGAACATCAATTTCAAGCTACAAGGACTAACCATTGTAGTTAAAGAAATAATCATAGGAATCTAAAGACATATCTAGAGGCTACACATGGTAAAATTTTAAGCATCTGATGCACAAGTGAAAATAGGTAGTTTGATAGTTTGAGTTGTTACATAGTTTTACAACTTGATAAACCAACAAAGAGCAGCTAATGTAAACACAAATTTCCAATAGCTGAGCTTGTATATAACAAAACATAGTTCATAATGTCTTGATTTCATTGGTGTAACCATAAAGGAAGCATCTTAAATAATGTAACATAACTTTTAATTCTCAAGGTGACACATGTCCAAGTGACCCTTAGAATTGCCTTTGCTCGATCTCTTCCAAAATCCTACACACACACACACACACACACACACATTTTGGAGCCTCCACTGGTTATAATGAATCCCTGGCTAGATTTATAATGATAACTTTGGAAGAAATAATAAAAGTTATTTGCCGCTCACATGCTACATTATTGTGTATTGGTCTAAATTATGTTGTTTTTGTTTAGTGAAGTTTATCTTTCCTAACCTATTATCCTCAATTCCCTACCAAATGTGTAGAAAAAATATTGTTATAGGTCCTTTTTAGTATTCTTTCATAAGTGTAAAGACATTTTAGAAGTAGTTTAAGACTATATTCTTTCCTAGAATTATCTATTACTCTCCTAAATGTCAAATATATTCTTTAATATAACATGTGAAACACTGATGTGACAATGCACAGAGAGTTGTGATTTTGTGTGAAGAGACTTTATCGGTCTTTAAGTAGTGATTTTAGTCAAGTGAGAGGATATCAAATATTGGTGCATCACCACTTGGTTTCTCAATTATTTTCCTTCTCTTTTTTCATTCAGAGTTGTTAGTTTAGAAAGAGCTTTAAGGTGCATCAAGGGGAGCTAGCCCCTAATCTAGAGATTCATCTCAATAGAATTGTCACCCATAGCAAGAGAGATGATTCCATTTTGTCACTTGGATAAAGAGAGATGAGCATCTCTTCAAGGGTTAAAATTTAAGCATCAACAATTTTTGGCACACTTGATGGGACATCTAAGTCCTAGAAGATTGTTCAAGATTGGTGCTACTCTTGACACAGTTGGAGATAAAGAATCATCTACATTCAGTACCTAGTGATTCTATTGAAGAATCCAAGTCTTTGGTTGATGATCAATCCTTATTTCCATGCCAAAGGTGACCACTAGGTCTGTAGCTAAAGGTGTACCTTTTGAGTTTGTAGAATTAGCTCCATATTCCACCAAAAGGTCTAGGTTTGTCAAGACTTATCCCTACAAAAGAGAGTTTGTGTTTAAACCTTCCAAATTTGTGTTGCATACTATTCCTAACATCTATAGTAATATTCCAAATATAGCTATAAGACAATATTTTATGCCTTTCTAAGGGGCATCTCCCTTAAATCTTGCCCAATATGATCAAATCCTAGGAGCTACTCTCAAAAGTGTCCCATCTTTTAGTGGGGATGGTCCAATTATTTCCATTAAACATATCAATAATATAGAATTTTTTTTAATATCCATAATATTGCTCAAGAAAATGTAGCCATTAGGTTGTTGGCCTTGTCTTTCAAAATAAAAGTTTTATATTGGTATGGGACCCTACTTGTAAATTCTATTGGCTCATGGGATGAGTTGGGAACCCTATTAACTGATAGGTTTGGGGAAAAGATTGATCACTTGTCTCTATTTGAGTAGTTGATCATAATAAAGAGGTCACCACATGAATTCATGTAGGATTTCAATACTAGGTTTCACAAAACTTGGGACAAAATCCCAATTCTTGTGAGGCCAACTACAAATTATGTATTTTTGTACTACTTGAAATCATTGAATAGTGACATTGCCACGATGATTTAGTCTATGGGTGGAAACAAATTTATTTTTGCATATGAAATAGCCATAAATGTTGATAATTGTCTTGTCCACGTGGGAAAGATAGCTCCTAGACCTCTAATGCCACTATTCCCTAATTTGCATTCTCTTAGTCAAAGTGCATTGCCCACTTTAACTCCTTTTCTTGGTCAAGAAAAATCTACCATTGTCCCTACCAATGAAATACATGAAGTAAAAATCTTACTCAAACATGTTACTAATGAATTGGTTTCTCTCAAAAGGCAACAAGCCCAAAGCTATAGGCCTTATCAATCCTACAAACAGTTTGGACAAACAAACAAACCTCCTTTTCAGGGCAATAATTAGGGACAAGGCCAAATCACCCATGTCAAGCCTTATCGAAGTTATAATCCTAATATTCCCTCATCCTCCAAATCCCTTGTTTACACTCAAAATAATTTGGTCTAGGAATAACTCAACTACCCTTATTTTGAGCAATGTTAAGAATAGGTTGCTTATGCCAATGAGATGCAAAATCAAGGCATAACTACACAAGGTGATCAAAAATCTCATTTTTCAAATTTTGAGATGCCAACACAATTTGGGATGGAGAGTAGAAAATTTTAGTCTAATTACACTCTTATGAATCATTTGGAGGGTGAGTTTTGTGTCATTAATTACACAGGGAATACAAGTAATTAGAATGCTAGTGTGGCTACGAACACTAGATCAAAGAAAAGGGCCATTGAAGAAGTTAAAGTAACCAATCAAACACCTATTATAAATCCTACATCAGATTATATTGGAGGAGGTCCTAATTCAAATTTTAAAGCACAAGAAAATTAGAGGATTCCAAATTTTAAGACAACTGATACAACTCTTCCTCCACAAGATACATCACAAGGTGTAAATGTTCATAAAGAGAATCCCAACATAAGTATTCCTTCCATTAATGTTGTGGACTAGATGAAGAAGATTCATATGAACATCTCATTATGGGACTATCTATCATTACCAGGGTAGAAAGATATACTCCAAAAGGAATTACATGGTTTGGGTAAACAAGATAGCCCATCTAGAAGTGACAATATCTATCAACCAAGAAAGAGAACTATGAAAGGGTATAGATCTTCAAAGATAAGTTACTTTCTCTTGGAAAGGTATGCACTAGTCAAAATAATCATGATTTCATTGAACTTTGCAAAGAGTTTAGTAATATTTTTGCATGGGAGTATAATGATTTGAAGGGTTTTGATCCAAGATTAGCTAAAAATACTATAGAGATATATGAAAATTTCAAACCCATCAAGAAAATATAAATTCCAATCAATCCCAAGATTGAGCCTCTCATGAAGAAAGAGCTCACTAAACTGATTGAGTCTAAAATCATCTTTCCCATCAAACATTCTTCTTGACTGGCCAACTTAGTCCCTATTAGAAATAAAAATGGGGAGATCAGGTTGTGTGTGGACTTAAGGGACTTAAACAAAGTGTCTTTGAGAGATAATTACCCCCTCCCTTCTATGGAATAAATTTTACAATTGGTGGTAGGCAGTGAGAGGTTTTCTCTCCTAGATGGTTATTCTGGGTACAATCAGATTTTGGTGAAAGAAAGTGACAAATAAAATTTAACCTTCACCACCAAATGGGGCACATATTCCTATATGAAGATTCCATTTTGATTATCAAATGTTAGATCTACTTTCTAATGTGTAATGGATATGGCTTTTCAAGGACTAATCACTAACATTGTATTGGTTTATCTTGATGATGTGATAGTTTTCTCCAAGGGTGAAAATGATTATTTGAATCACCTGACGTAGATTTTTGAGAGGATTAGAGATATCTATAAAACCAAATAAGTGTGTGTTTTTTGTTCATGAAGGTAAGCTCTTAGGCCACATTGTTTCCAATAAAAGTCTGTCTATTGATTTGGAAAGGGTAAATGCCATCTTGGCATTGTCTTTACCTAAACATAAGAATGGTCTACAAAGCTTCTTTGGTAAGATAAATTTCATTAGGAGGTTCATTTATAATTTTGATAACATCGTCAAGCCCTTAACCTCCATGCTGAGGAAGGATGAAATATTCACTTGGATAGGAAGGAGGAAGGAAATTTTTGAAGAAATCAAGAAAGCCATTGCCCAATATCCTACTCTTAAAAGTCCTAGCTTCTCTAAGGACTTCAACCTATATAATTTTGGGAATGAAGAGGTAATCTCTACCATGCTTACTCAAGATAATGATGAAAATTTAGAACAAACTATTGCCTTTTTCAGTCAAAGTCTAGAAGGTTATGAGATAAGATACAAATATGTAGAGAAACAAGTACTTTTAGTGATAAGGAGCTTAAATAAGTTCAGACATATGTTATCTAATAACAATATTCGCATTTTTTTTCCTCATCCTCGTGTGAAATATTTTTTATTGATAAAATATTTGAATGAGAAAAGGGTAGGTTGGATCACCAAAGTGATGGAATATGATGTGGAGATCAAGATAGTGAAGTTAGTGAAAGGAAAAGGAATGTGTGAGCATCTTGCTTCAGACTTAAAAAGAAAAAGGAGGTTGTTTTGACACTCCATGATGACCCTACAATAGCTGTATCTTCTACCACAAGGATTTGGACACAAGACATGATTCATTTCCTTCAAACTAGTGAGTGTCCACAAGGTCTTACTAAGGCTAAGAGAATGTGTTTTAGGCTACAATACATTCCTTATGTACTTTCTAATGGATTACTATTTAGGAATTATTTTTCAAGTTTTTTGGTGAGATGCATTGATTTAGATTAGATTGACAAAGTGTTGCATGTGTTTCATGATGGACTAGCTAGTGGTCACTTTACTCCAAGAACCACAACTACTAAGATTATGAGGGTTGGTTACTTTTGGCCTAGATAAAATATAATAAGTATCTCAATACATCAAAAATATAAAACCATCCAATCTAAAATTACTTTGTGTTAGAATCATCCTAAAAAATTAAATCAATTAGTGGGGCTCCCTTATCTGTTTGATACTTTGTATATTCAAGAGATAAAATAGGTAACTCAAAATAATTAGTACCACCACACCCATCATCCATTTCAAGCTTGACCTTATTCATCACATGAGTGACTATAGGTCGATATGTAGGGATACCAATCAAATCTACTAGAATATGCAGGTACATATGTGGCAAAATTAGGAACCATATCAAGTGTAGGATAAGGATTAGTAAGATTGGGATTAAGATCCAAAAAGAATTCATCATGGAAAAAATGAGATTGGTAGTAGGTAAAACATCAAGTGATATATGCATATGTTAAAATTATTCACTTGGCATACCTCATCTAAATGGAAGAGATTACCAACTAGCTTGTCTATGACCCCCATAGAAGATATGGCCTCGCATATTTAATAAGGAAGTTGGAATATTATCTAACATGGTACATAAATTTGGGTTATTTACATTTAAATGAATAGAGACACGATTTCCACTATAAAAGGGTCAAGAGAAAGTATTGACAACCCTACAACCCTAAAGAGGTATATTATGGTAACTATCTCAAGAAGTTCCACTATTTTGTTACATGTTTATTTTACTTGACATATTCTTATCAGAACCTTGTGAGCCCTAATCCTAAATTGAAATTATTATATTTAATAAATGCAAAGAATATTCAAAATACTTTAAATTTATAAATTTTAAGCTCAATTGAAATAGAATCAACTCAAAATTTCCAATTGGGACAATGAAACAAGACATCTACCTTTGAACCTATATGCAAAATACTTTAAATCCCTATCATTGTCACTAAGTATACTATTGAAAATATCACTGAATAAGTACATTGAAATTTTGTTATCAAATTTGTGTATAAAATGAAAGTAATATTTAAAAAAACATAATGAGTATCTAAATACATCAATAATATAAAACCATCTAAGATACAATTTCTTTCTATTAGAATCATCCTAAAAAATTAAATCAATTAGTAGGGCTCCCTTATCTATTTGATACTTTGTATATTAAAGCAATAAAATAGGTAACTCAAAATAATTAGTACCACCACACTCATCATCCATATCAATATTGACCTTATTAATCTAATGAGTGAATATGGGTTGAGATTTAGGGATACCTATCAAATTTATACTAGAAGATGTAGGGGCATATGTAGCAGAATTAGGAACCATAGAAAGAGTAGGATAAGGATTAGAAAAACTGGGATTAAGCTCCAGAAAGAATTCATCATGGAAAAAAATGAGATTGGTAGTCGATAAAACATCAAGTGACATATGCATATGTTGAAAAGATTCACTTGGCATACCTCATCTAAATGGATGAGATTACCAACTAGCTTATCTATAACCCCCATAGAAGATATTGTCTCACATATTTAAAGAGGAAGATGGAATATTATCTAACATGGTACGTAAATTTGGGTTGTTTAAATTTAAATGAATAGAGACATGAGTTCCACTATAGAAGGGTCAATAAAAAGCATTGGCAACGCTAGGACCCAAAATAAGTCTATCATGGTAACTATCTCAAAAAAGAGTTCCACTATTTTATTGAATGTTTATTTTACTCAACATATTCCCATTAGAACCTTGTGATCCCTTATCCTAAATTGAAATTATTGTTTTTAATAAATTCAAAGAATATTTAAAATACTTTAAACTTATAAATTTTAAGCTCAACTGAAATAAAAGCAACTCAGGATTTCCAATTGGGACAATCAAACAAGACATCTAGATTTGAACCTATATGAAAAATACTTTAAAACCTTAGCATTATCACTTAGTACATATAGATCATGAAGTGACATTTTCCTTTCAAAACTAATTATCAAACAAACTACCTTTGAAAATATAATGGCCTAGTTAATCAAATATTTGTAAAATTACTTATACAAACATAATTTTCTTTAATATTATAAAATCAAAAGAAAAAATTAAGTTTTGAATGAAAACCATATATTCACTTAAAACTCTTACATATATGGCTATATTTGGAGAACAAGGTGTCTAATCTCAGGACTAAAAGCCATAATATATTGACTATTATGTAACTAACTATTGCAATGAAATCAATTATGACAAATCAATATTTCATTTTTAAGTAATTTGAGCTCAAAATCTAAGCAAAGGGTTTTACATATTCTTCATTTTTTATTTCACAAAAAACCATATCAAAATCCTTTAAAACTATTTGAAAGTAATATAGACTATTTATATAATAAGAGATAAACATGTATTTCAAGAACATCATGCTTATATACCTCTAAAATTATTTCATCTTTATACAAACTTTTCAAATTATTCAGACAAATATAGTTACTTCACCATCTCTCAATTTTTTTTATGAAAATAAAACATAGAAGTAAAGCTACAAAGGGACTACATCAAACAAAAAATGCTTAAAATAAATAAAGTTAATTTGTTTGCTACATCATATATAAATAAAACTAGCATATACAAGCATTATTTATGCAGAAAGGGTTTCAAATTTGAACAACCAAAAACCATTTACAAAATCTTAGCGACACAAAAACCATTTACCAAACCTCAACAACCTTGAAACCATTTACAAATACTTAGAAGCTTTTATAATGATCCAAAATAATAATAATTATTTATGAAAAGATAATTTAAAAATAAACTCGAACTTGAGTTTTTTCTAAAAAACCAAAATAATATTTTCGTATCAAGAAATTTCATCACCCAAAAAACTTTAGACATAAACATATTTGAAAGAGCCAAAATAAACCTTTGCATTTAAAAATGATAATATCCAGTACATATTTAGGAAATAATACATTTTATAACCTTAAATATCTCTTTTTTCATATAAAACAAATAATATATAGTGCATATTCAAGAACAAATACTTCTTAAATAATGTAAGAATCATCTCTTTTGCACATAAAATGATAGCATTTGGTGTAAAATCAAACATCAAAAAAATAAATTCAGAGTGCAGCTCAAAAATTATGAGAACTGACAACTTTGATTTTATTTTATATACCCTTCAAAAACTTTTACATGCACTATGATGTACCATAAATAATATGCAACAAATAAGGTATTTTAAGTGAACTGGGTTTACTTTCAATAGCCAATCAGACTATGTTTTCAACAATTAATGAGACCAAAGACTCATACATGTAGAAACTAACAAGTAATAACTTAAAACTCTATGTTTGAGCTCAATAGTCAACAACCCTTCTTATCATCTCCCAAAATTAAAGTGAAAGATATTACCTTCCACCATACCCTGAATGTAAAATATTCCACCTTACCTTATGTGGATTTAACCCCGATATTCACATTAAATGTAGTTATTTGGTGACATGTACCCACGTTGGTAGGTTGAGTAATGTTTGGGAGATGGAAAAACATTATTACTAAATATGTTAGCAATCAAATTAACTTTCATATTACTATTGACTATTTTTGCCTTATTTTATTTCTCGCCAATGTTTTTACCAACTTGCAAGGTGACAAGAACATCAAACATAAATGCAAGGATTTAGGTCTAAGATTTAACACAACTCAAGTATTAAATGAAAACCATAAGATTTTGTGCTTCTAATCACTTTATAAATTATATTAGAGACCATAAGATACCCAAGTGTCATTTTGAATTTAATCTTATGCATAATATTAAGTTCTTATTATCAAATAAACTTTATTTAAATTTCAAGAATTTAAAACAATGATCTCCTTGAAATAATTTAATACCTTTTGATTTTTTTCCAAATCTCTTTACATGTTTATTTTTGATTACTATGTTGAAAGAGAATCAAAATAAACATTGGATGTCACCAGATGGTGATGTTTAGACAATATGAAAGATGAAATTATAGTTAATGAAAAAATTTGTAACTAATGTGAATAATCATTAGCTTAGAAATTATAACATTCAACCCAAAAATTTTAGTTGAATATAAGGATCTTGAGTCATTGAATCAATAATATTTAATCAAATCAAAATATATTGAATGCCACTCAAAGGCATATCAATGTTGAATCTAAGATGAGCATTATCACTGTTATTTAAATAAACATCGTTATTTTGAAACGTTTAAGACTTTGCAATGATTTAAAACATCAAATGCATTTTAATTATATAGATAACATAACTATTCAAAACACTTGATCTAATTCTATGAAATACTTGATTCAATTTAAGTGACAATAATGAATACTTAAAATTAATTAACATTGTGATATATCACATATACTTAAATGTAAAAGAAATAACTATCTAGGATTTACAAATAAGTTGGACCCCTCCAACACAACTTTTGATTTTATGGTGCAAGTCATCATATGAGAGACAATTAAAATTTTAAAAGAGGGGTATTGAAATTTTCTATAATAATGGTGATCTTTGTATCTAGTTTCATTTATGAAATTGAGTTGTAACTAGAATGAGTAATTTAAAACTTAGGAATGCTATACATGCCAATCATTTCCTAGACAACTATTCATGAACCCATTCATAATTTTTTCATAAATAAGAGGTGAATTGTTTAGCTAACATGTCACAAAGAATAAAAAAGTACAACATGGGAGGGTTGGGTGAATATCACTACATTTTCCTAAATAGTCGATTATGAAAATAAATAATGTTTGGTAACAATAATATTTTATTACTTGCTTAATTATAAAAGATAAATTGAAATTTTAAAAAAATATTCAAAATTTGATACTTAATACTTACAATTATACACTAGAAACCTTTGCCTAATTATTCATAGTGATGAATAACTCATAAAAGTACTAACAAGAGAGCTAGACATAAACCCAAAAAATAACATGAAAGAGAAGAAAAAGAAAACAAAAAAGAGAAAAAAAAGAAAGTAAAAGAAACATAAAGAATCAAATGAAAGAAAGAAAGGACAACTAATTAAATAAAATCTTTTGATGATGACCATTGACTAAATCACATAACTAATTACCATTGAGATTATATAAGTAAAGTGTATTTTGACCAATAATAATAGCTATTTCATATGATTTGAGCCATAATGAATCAAATTTATAGTGTTTTCTTCATTCTTCATGGGGGTTTTCCCAATATAACACTAAATAACCAACCTTAAATGTCTTTTTAGGAATTTTTTATCAAATGATTTCTTAATTTTTTGTCTAGTTTTTACAGAGTTATTTTAGTTTCATTTAGAGGTAAGAGGTCATTTAATCTCTATTCTACAATAGTAGTATATTTAGTGAGATATTGAAAGGCATTCGTAGCTAAAGTAATTTGCAATTTGATTGGAAAAGTGGCTTCATAACCATAAAATAACATAAATGGGGAATGAAATGTTACATTTTTCAGCATTGTATGATCAATTCAAAATATTTCAAACATTTTAATGGCCAATTCCTTTTATTTTCACAAACTAATTTTGAAGTCAATGATAAATATATCAAAATAATTGTTGTCTTCTTTAGAATATAGACTCTTTTTTCTATTGAATAAATTTTCTTATAGTCACTTTGCTTGAAATTTTTCTTGCTCTTGTCATAGTTTTTAGACTTCTTATTCTCTTCATTAGTTTATTCATCATGATCATGTTTTTCCTTTTGAGGACACTTAACATCAAAATGAACAATCCTACCACAAATGAAACGTATAAATGGTAGCTTGCCTTTGTACCTACCTAAACCTTTCCTTAATTTCCTCACAAATAAGGATTTGTCTTTTCTTCATCAATATCATTGTCACTCTCAATTTTAACCTTTTTGATTTATGTTTTCTTTGCAACTTTGAATGTTGCTTCTCTTTTAGAAGATATACCTTCAGTAGTCCTCATCTCATAGGCAGTAAGTATTCCATGAAGCTTATCCATTTGTAACTTATCTAAGTCTTTTACTTCTTCAACTGCTAACACCTTTGAGTCAAATCTTGGGGTCAAGGATCTTAGAATATTTTGAACAAAATTTGACTTATTAACCTTTTCTCCAAGACATCTAGTTATGTTGACTACTTCATCAACTTCAAGAAGATATGTTTTGTAATTCAGACCACAAAAGTGAAGATTTGTTCATGGCTATTGAAGTTAAAGATGGAAATAGTTCAAAAGGACAAGTCTTCATGGATGATGAAGAAGTGGATGTGAATAAGAATTTAAGGTTGATGTTGAGGCAAAACTTATTAGTGCTTTGAATGAATTGAAGAGTAAAAGAAAGAAAAACCAAAAGTTAAGTCTCTAGTAAAAAGTCATGAAGAATAGATATGTATCTTGGAAACTAAGATAACTATGACTACCAAGAAAGCTAAGAAGGTCATTAATAATCTCAAGACTCAGTCAAAAGAAACAAATGCAAGTTTTAAGTCCAAGAAAGGAGAGTGAAATGAGTATAAATCTAAGATAGGTTCATTAAAGTTAGATTTGAAATAGTTCATAGTCAAATTAAAATATGGTCAAAATTTTGAAAAGATAAATGGAATTATTGATAACATATTAAACAATCAAAGGTCACCACTCATTAAAATAGGGATTAGATACATGAATGACTAGAAGAGTAGAAAATAAGAGAAGAATATCAGTAATCCAAGGACATATGTTGATGCTCTCAAGAAATCTCAGATTGTGAATGATAGTCAGAGGTCAAGATAGGTCAAGAAGATTATCACTCCTCTTAGAAATAACAAAAGTGACAATATGCCTTTAAAAAATCTTCATAGATCATTTCCTATTAGGCAACCAAATTCAATAAGGTATATGAATTCCTTCTATGGCCAATATTTTACTTGTAATCAGTTTGAACATAGAGCTATATATTTTAGATCAAATGCTAGAAACAATCATGTATGGATAAGTGATATGAATAGTCATGGATTTCCAAAAAGATTCTCAAATTAATTTGTCCAAGGGTTAAATATCAATATAATCAATGTGATTTGTTACACTTAGAATAAAATTGGACATATTATAGGATTTTGTAGATTGGGTTATGTAAAACCCCCTAGTCAAAACATGATGGTGTATGTTCAAATTGATAAGAAGTCAGAACCTTTGAAAATGCTAAAAAAGGAGCAAGAAAATGATGATCTAAAAGAAGAAAAATCCATGTTATCACAATTTTATTTTTACATTCAAGATGAGAGTTTGAAATGGTACATTGACAGTGGTTTTTCAAGCCATATGACAAGTGACAAGAATAATACAACAACTAATATTATAGGCAAGGGAATACTAAATCTTCACAATGGGAAAATCAAAATTGAGAATGTGTTATATGTAAAAGGACTAAATCATAATTTGCTGAGTGTTAGTCAAATGTGAATCAAGGATATATTATGACTTTTCATGCTAAAGGATGTGAAATAAGAAAAGTCAGTTTAGGAAGATTGGTAGTAGATGCTAATAGGCCTAAAAATAAATTGTAAGTTTTTAATGAGTCAAGTGGATGAGAGATAGATTTGGCACATAATAATGGGACATATAAACTTTGAAAACTTAGTAAAGATAAGTAATAAAAAATTAGTTAAGAATATGCCTAAAATCACTAAGCCTATGAAAACCCTATGCAAGGCATGCCAACATGGAAAACACACAAGAATAAGGTTTAAGACAAAATAATATTCAACTAAAAAACCTTTAGATTTTATTCATACAGAGTTATGTGGTCCAATTAGAACTCAAAGTATTCAAGGTGAAAGTTACTTCATGATTCTTATTAATGATTACACTAAAATGACATGGGTTGATTTCTTAAAGAGAAATTTGAGGCTCTAGATAAGTTCAAAGCATTCTAGATTATAGTTGAGAATGATATGGACATAAAAATCAAGTGTCGAAGACTTGATAGAGGAGGGAAATTCTGGTCAAATGAGTTTGATGACTTTTGTATGGAATATGAAATTAAGAGACAGTTTTTGGCTGCAAGGAAACCATAGTAGAATGGTGTGGTAGAAAGGAAGAATATTATTGTTTAGGAAATGGCCAAGATAATGTTAAATGAGTCCAAATTATATGATATATTTTGGAGAGAGGCTATAAACATAACAATACACTTTTAAAATAAAGGTCAAATAAGGATAAACAACAATAAGACCCCTTATGAACTGTGGAAAGGTAGACTAGCTTCAGTGAAACACTTTAGAGTGTTTGGAAGCATATGTTTCATCAAGGGAGATGAAGAGGATTTAGGAAAATTTGATTTAAGGGCTAATGAAGTCATGTTTATTGGATATTCTTTAGTTAGTTCTGCATATATATGCTATAATAAGAGATTACAAAAAATTATGGAGAGTACACATGTGAGAGTGGATGAAACTAGATCTATGAAGGTTAGCACACAACCAAGAGTTCATTTAGAGGAGATTTACCTCAAGGAAGAAGAACATCAGAAGAAGAATAAGTAGTAGAAGAAAGTCAAGAAGAATAAGAACAAGAAGATACAAGGTAACCTTCCATATTCATTCAAAAAAATCATGTAGAAATTCAAATCATTGGTGATATTAATGCTAGAGTACAAACTAAGAGAAGGTTTATGAATATATCAAGAAATGTAAACTTTTCTCTATTTTAAAAGATAGAACCAAAAACATTTTTAGAAGATAGAAGTGATAAGTATTGGGTGAATTCTATGGAAGAAGAGCTCAATCAAATTGAACAAAATGTGACTTGGGAACTTATTTATATGCCTAAGGATAAGAATGCCATTGGAACCAAATAGGTTTTTAGGAACAAATTCAATGAAGATGGCCAGGTCACAGGATACAAAGAAAGGCTAGGATGTAAAGGCTATGCTCAAGTAGAAGGTATTGACTTTGAAGAAACTTTTGCACCTATGGCAAGATTGGAATCCATAAGTCAATTTTTGGCATATGATGGTTTCGAGAATTTCAAGATATATTAGATGGATGTAAAGTCTACATTTCTCAATGGAAATTTAGAAGAAGTGTATATAAAGAAACCTAAAGGTTTCTCTTTGTTAGGAAATAAATACTATGTTTATAGACTAAAGAAATAATTATATGAGAGCTTCCTCAACTTTAAGAAGATATGGTATAAATACTATGTTTATAGACTAAATAAATCTCTTGTTATGTTGACTACTTCATCAAATTTAAGAAGATATGCTACAATATTCTCTTATTCCTTCATCTTTAAACCTTAAAACTATCTTATATAATTCTAGAGCTTTGCTAATTTTATCTTGGTTTCACCTTCATAGATGAGATGTAACTTGTCCTAAATTTCCTTTGCTGACTCACATTACATCACCTTGATAAACTTAAATTTTTCTTATCCAAAAAATATAGCATTCATATACTTTGAATTATTATCACTTGATTTATTTCCTACAGTATCAGTTGGAGGAGTTTGAGGGATAGTATACCCATATACAACTAACTACCAAATGTCAAACCTGAGAGCCATCAAATTGGTCTTCATCCTAATGCTCCAAAAGGCATAATTAGTTTTAGTGAATAAAGGGGCCTTGTTTGTTGAAAACCCTTCTTATACTTTATGACTAGACATTATGCTTCTTAGGATATACCTTCTAGTTATCAATCCTAACCTTGAAGGACCTAATTTGATACCAATTACTAAAAACACAAATAATAAGAGGGGGGTCAATTAATGAGGTATTAAATTTTTTTTCTAATTCTTTAGTTTGTTAGTCAAGCATCAATAAATTTTTTATATAGCAATAAAACAATAACAAAGAATATAAAGACATAAAAACACATGATATAGGTGGGAAGCCCTTAAATGGAAGAAAACCCATAGTGATCACCGCATGGACTACTTTTCCTAAAACATATGTGTAATGAGTCAAGAAGATTATTGAGAATCCACTCAGCTTGAGGCACCAACCCCAAATAATCAAGCACTGACTTACTAAGAAGCACCAAGTCTATATTTAATATTTTTAATTTTGTTGATGATAAATCTATGCATGATGATTTACCGATTAACAATGAAAAAATAAATGTAAACATAGATCTATGAAAGTAACAATGCAAAAAATCACATGGAAACATTAAACAATGAAAAAACTAGTAGTGAACATAACAATATCGAAACACCATCTCAAAAAATTCCACCATTAGTAACACCTTCAAGGATTTTGTGTAGAAGAGGTAATTATTTAATTGAAGTTTATGAAAATATTTTGAAACAAATGCCTAAAAAAAATTTTGACCACCATTAAATAACAATAGATGAAAAAATTTGGGATAATTTCTTTGAAAATTTAGAATTTATAGTCAAAATTGTCAATTATTTATTTCATTGATGAAATTGTTTAAGATGAGAACTATAAGGTACACCCTAGGACTAAGAACATTTAACATGGATGGTGAAAATAATGAAAATTTTAAAAATCTACATGATGCATATCATACTTTAGGCATGAATAGATGCAACATAGATTGTAATGCTGCCCAACGCATAATTATAACAAAGTGGTCAAATAGGGAGAAAACACTTGATTTCAAAAACTAGTTAAGCACTAAATATATATAGAAAAACACTAATGAAAACAATTAGGATATTTTAAAAACTTAGTGATGCCAATACCAATGAGTTTTGGGCACTCTCTAGTAGAATTCCATGAAAGGACACTGAAAACATTTTTCAAGAGTGTGGCATGGGAGTTTTGCCAAAATAAACAAGGGAATTTATTCAAACTATTTTTTTGAAAGATTAGATGATTTTTTTTTCTAAATACAATTTTTCCTTAGAATATCATGCATATTTCAACCTTAAGATCTAAAACAACCATGAAGTAATCCTTAGGGATAACCAATATGTCTAATTGCCCCAGTAGACTCTCATTTTCATAGTCCCATGTTTTTAGGGTCTTGGGACTTGGTTAAGAGCATATAAATCTAAAGACTAGGGCCATATGATGGAATATTATAATTTCTAATGAAAAATAACTATAAATAGAGTTTAATTCTCAAATTAAAAATGCAAATCTAATAATTCTATCTAAGCCATGATGCCTTGAGAGAAGAGGATGCATCCCCAAGAACTAAAGTTCCCAAGTCTCTAAAATGGTGGTACATCCAAAATGGGGTGTTGAGGGAAGGGGATGTGTGCTTGAGGGAGGGGATGTGCACTTAACATACACTAGTTTGTGATGGGTCAGGTTTAAGGTAGTTATAAACTACACTTTGTACTTAAATCCATAACCAAATGCTATATGCCATACTATTCCAAATCACCAAAAATTTTCCTTGGATTCCATGTATGCAAGCTTGCACTAGAGAACACTGCTAGATGTATTACCAAATCTGTGAAGCCATTTGAGATCAATCCTTGTAATGGTTTCATAAGGACAAATCACTAAATGAATCATAATGGATGTAGAAGTGCTCTAATCCTAATTTAAAATTGGGATGTAGGTTTATACACCCATCTTGATTACCTTTCTAGAAAATAGTGTGAAAAAAATCCTCTCTCCTCAAAATGGCCTCTTTTAGGGGATTCTTGGATGGCTAGGAATAACTGCAAGGGTTTATGGCATACATCATGGTTGGAAATAATTAACTTTCTTTGAATGATGAGATTCTAAGCCATATTTTAGAATGATACGTCTCCTATCTGTATGGGGAAGTTGAGGCTCTTCAGATGAGTTGGCTTTGATTATACAAACTAAGCTTGAGTGGTTTTGAAGAGATGTGAACTCTTTGCCTATTGGTGCACAAGCTTAGGTGATTTATTTCCTTGCCTATGTATGGATAGACACTTCCTATTAACATTATGTTTAGTTGATTTAAATATTTGTTTTTCTTGATTTCTTCTCAATTGATGTAACCATTTATTCTTCGAAGGAAAATATGAAGCATTAAAAAAAATACTTGTTACAGATGTGATAGTTCTGGTTTCTAGTTTTGGTCTCCAAATTTGTTCATCTTCAGCTCCTTGTTTCACATTGTTTAGATTATATGGATTGTAGTTTACCCCATCTAGTCATGTCATTTTGCATTTAGTTACATTTTAGAACCTAAGGTTCTTTCATCTTAGAATTTTACTATTGTAATTGATTATACTTTTGAGTCCCAATGGTTTAATTTCTTTCTCTAGATTATTAATTTCTTATGGGATTTTATACTTGGTGTTTTAGTCATTTACCCAAATAACCTCAATGAGTAGTTATTTACCCAAATTACATTTTAAACTGTGTATTTTTGGTGATAAATACAATACAACGGGACCCAATTTAGCACACAAGCATCATAAGCATTTGTTAGGAGGAATAATAAATGTAATTAACCACTTTGTTCTTTTCACCCTTTAGCCTCTTTGTCCAATGGTTTATCACCCTCTAACTTGTATCCTTTTTTGTGAAGATTGATATTTTTGTAATTTAGCCTTACTTATTTTTTGGTTATGTGAAATTAATTCTTTACATTGATATAATGAGATTTTGATCCATAAATGAATGTAAAAAAAATATCCAAGATGTCATTTATTATTTAAACATGTGCAAAATTACAGTCCTATTAGGAATGTTTAACTGAAATACAACATAACAAAGTAGCTTATCTATCTAGATTTGGACTCAGTTGTAGGGATGTTATGTTGAAGTGCCAATTTTTTTATATAATACATTGTGATAACATTATAGATCAAAATATCTAGTAGCCCTGATCGTGGGAGATATTGTTGCATTGGTCTAATTAATTAATGAAAATTTTGTTTTTAAACTACTTATGTTGGCCTTACACCATGACAATTCCAAGGCAAAGTATTCTTTCAATGTTGGTTAAAATTTCTATGATACTAGTCAATATTTTTAAGATAGAAGAAAGGATTAGTATCACTCTTGTAAAACACATTTTTTTATCTTATTTATGTTATGACTTACATGGATTTATCATTATTCATTTTTGGGCAGCTAGCTGCAAATAACTAGCATCTAGATGCTTGTATTATTTACATTGAAATGCTGAATTTTACTTCAGATGCTCCATTACACTTTAATGTGATAGATAAAATGATGTATTGAGCTTTAAATTATCTAAAATTTTGATTTTAGAGAAGAAATAATTTTTTTAAAAAAATGATTTTTGTATATTACCTGCTTGATATTTATCTTTTGTTAGTCAAAATGGTAGCTTTTCTTGACTCCTATTTGATTCTTATGCCTTGCAGATAATTTGAATGAGGCAACTATTGTAGACTGGACTGCTAGAGTTGATCATGTAGCAAACTACAAGAGGAAAAATTAAGAGGATGAAGAGGAAGAAAAGTCAAAAAGGGAGGAACGAAGAGTTTTCTATGCTTTTTAGAGAGGTGAATGCAACCGTGGGTCAACATGCAAATTTTCACATGATGAACAGGTGAGGACTAAGATTGATAGAAAAGTATAATTGGTAACTTAGATTCTAGCTGTTTTGGATTAAGGCATAAAATCGTGAAGGATGGAGTTTGCTTAGTTTTTTACTACTTTTTCACTAATCCACCTTTCATGTTTCTCTATAAACTTTTATTATATGCCTACATGAAGACTTTTACCTGATGGAACTGGTTTCTATGTATGATTTTTCCTTACAACCTTAAAATTATCTCTATTGGCAAGGGTGATTGTTTAGTTTGAAAACCACATTATTTTTGAATTCTTTCATGATTTTCTTGTTACTATCTTGTGTTTCTTACATATATTGTTGAACATGCACTTCATCTACATGACAATTTATTGTTTGATTTTGTTTGTCCAATAAACATGAGGGTAAAACTTACATATAATTTGATAACATAATTATTCATATTAATGTCATTAGAATTATTATCTTTGGGACCGAATAAATGTTTGCTTTATAGATTCAAAAATAATGTTGTGTAATATTTTATAAATAAATTATTTATTAAAATGATGAAAAGTTAAAGAGTTTGGACTATCTGTCAATAGTGACATGAGCTTTGGCAATGGCTTCTGGATTGTTATATTTTTAGTATTATCCTTCCCATTTTTTATATAATGATCCTCATAAGGAATTTTACATCTAGCACTTACTATTTTGACATATAACTAGATCAAATCAATCAATACTACAACTCAACACTATGCATACTACTCAATTATTATATCTAGACATTGCATGTTTGATCAAATAAGGGACTAAATACAAGTAATTATAGCATACCATGTAGTTTAATTATGCATGTTACCTAATGGATAACTACATGAAATTTGAGACCCCTGGGATTGGGGTTAATATAGTCAATAAGCAAGACAATAGGGGTTCTGCTCTATGCGATCATAATATCTAACAACCCAATTTTTCCCTTCCTTTTTGAATTTGATCTGGTTGTTGTTTCATGTGTGTACATAATCATTAGGGTTTTAGAAGAGATTAAACTAAAATAGTGATATAGGCAAACCCCTGAATGACATAAAATTACCTATAAGATATCTAGAACTTCCTGCAACTTCCTTGAAACTCTCAAATAGTTCCTACAAGAGGGAGATTTACCATAATTAGACACTAGCATCACATGGCAATATTGTTCTGATATTGGAGTTATTGTCCAAGATTATATTTCAATAATAGTCAAAAAATGAAAGGTATATAACTATCTCTCTAGCCTATATTATTTCCCTGATCTATAGAAAAGTTTGTTTATTTCTAAATAAGTACACTTTCTCTTCTCACTTGCTATTTTGGAAAAGGTCAATTAAGTCAATCATTTGCAGTTTCATTCCAGATTAGTATCATACTTAGTGATTTAACAACATAGTATTTACATCAATTTAATTCCTAAAAGTTTAAAACATTTGGTGAACCCAACTTCAAATATTGCTTAAAATCTTAGTTTTGCCTAGGGTTTACATTCTCCCAATTTTTGTGCACTAAATTAGGGTTATAAACTTCAATTTTTATTATTTTTTAGTATAACCTAGCTCATTTAATCAATAAGACAATAAGGTTTCATTTATTTAATATGATTTATTTTTATTATAAAATAACCCTAATTCAAAACCCTACATCCACATATTAGGTCCTTATACATATAAAGACTAGCAATTAAGGTTTCACCTACAATCCTAGTTTTATTACACACTTTGTTCAAAATTTCTCAAATTGTACCTATACTTATGTTAGATTGCATTCTACCTCATATGTATGATATTGATTATTTACATTATCTTCTTTGGCAAGTTTAAAATGACATCTAAGAAGTCTTATTCCCCTCACTCAATTGATGAACTTTTGAATTTCTCTCATAATTATAACAATAAATGGATAAATTTCAAGATTGTACATTATAGCATAATAATGAATTAATTTATAATGATGATGATGATGATGATGATGATGATGACTATTGTTATAATGATGGATATGAGGATTACTATGAGCATGCTAATGAAAATAAAAATGAAATTGAGGATATATTTTACACATCACATTCTATTTTCTCCCATTCTTCTCTTACACCTCAAAATCAAACTAACAAAATAATGCCAAAAGAAACTCTTGTTGGTAATGATTTGTTCTAATGTGACCTTAACTTTTCAACTACTTTTGATACCTCATTATTCAAATTAATTTAATATAAGTATAATACAAGAAACCCACTTTTTCATGAATCAAGTAAAGTAGATAAGAACAATGCATCTTCTTTACCTTTCTCAATTACATTCGAAAAACATGTACCAATGATAATAGACCTTTTATCAATACACAAAATAAGGTAGATGAAATTATCTTGTCACCTTCCTTTACATTCTAAGCTCAATGCAATGATTTTATCCAATAAATTGATAATGCAAATGTTTCTAAATCTTTTCCTACATATCATAATATGCAAAAAGAAAACATGATTGTTACTTCTTCTACCCATGACCCCAAAATTGAAAGTGATAATCATTCTTGTGTTTCACAGATAACTAGTAAACAAATTCATTACATTATAGCTATGCATGATAACACATGATCATGTGTATTGTTGGGTGAATATTTTGTCATCAGCTAGTTGATGAAAAAATGGGTATATCAACCATAGCATAGGGAGATTTACACCACGAAAAGTGTGGGTTTACCAGATCTGGATGAGGTAAATCTCTCCTCTCATCAAGGGGAGGTTCCCTATAAATATTTATACACTGGATACCTATATATAATTAAGCAAAAAATAACACATGGGGTGGTATAACAGCATCTACCTCTCTTTTTTTAGAGGTAATGTATAAAGAACAAAAGAGGTAAATCTTAGTCCTTAGCTAACAACATTCCTCTTCTTTTAGGAATGGTATCAAATGGGAAGTAGAAAATCACCTAAAGTAACAAAATCCACAAGAACACTCACGTAATCACAAAGTCTTCCGTAGCTTCCTTCACCGATTCGGAACAAACGTAACCGTAGAATGAAACGAAGCACAAAGTCTCTGCCTAAAACTACAAAAGATAACTAAATCTCAAAGATAAAAGTAGCTCAAAGTCTATCCACTTTAGAAGCGCTCTCAAATAATATTAATGCACCCACTTTGCTTATTAAATGAAATAATCAAGAAATTATCAGGAAAGAGAACATAAGAAACTATTTCCTAGACAACACAGATAACTTCAACACAAAGTCTGAAATAAACCTGCTTCTCATTCATTCAACAAAATATGATTTACAAGTTTGAGCACAAAGTCTCAAAAATTGCTTCAATTTCGGCAGAGTGTTTGCTCTTAATTTTCCAAGATGATTTTACAAATGAGGTCTCCACTATATATAGGTAGAAAATCCTCAAAAACTAGAAAGTAATAAAATACAAGAATATCTTAGTCAAAGATGACTCATCTTTGACTTTGAGATATTTTTCCAAACTTTTTACATGTAATTACATATTACAAAATTACATGCACTTTTCACAAAGCAAAAGTGCATAAGGAGAGAAGAAGAAAGAAGGGGGAAAAAGCTTCAGTTCTTGCTGCTAGATTTCTTCAGATGAGCATCGTACATAGCAATAGATGCCTGAATCCCTATATTGTCTGACGCAACCATGTTCTTGGAGATGATTCTAGCTCTGATTAAAGCATCCTTCAATGCTGTGATGGCCTTAGCATGACCAGTTAACTTGGATTTTAGATTATCTAAAGTTAACTGAGTGTCTAGAATATTATCCATAGAAGACATTGAGAAGGATTTTTCTTCAAAATCTATTTGAATCATCTCCTTGAAACTTTGGGTCATTTCTCCTACTAAGAGGAATTGATTATCCTTGGAGGTTAGATTGTAGGGCAGTTCTTCTAGTTTATTGAGTAGGCTTGTGTCACTCTCCTCACTAGCATCCCTGGAAGCTTTGAGATCCTCAATTAAATCTTTGAGTACCTGGATCCTAAAGATTAGAGACTCCTTGATCTCAACATAAGAGTCTTTGTTGGAGATGACACTGATAGATATCAAGTTGCTTTTCTTCAGATCCTTCATCTCCTTCCATTTTCCAAGATATATTTTTAAACTATCAATCTCCTGAGAGATAAGAGAGACAAAGTCATCTAACTCTGCTCTCACTTTCTTTATCTTGTTCATCCTTTCTGCAACCTCTGATAGCAAGGAAACTCCCTGAGTATGCATTTTTTCAACATAGTCATCCAGGACTTTTCCCTTTAAGTAAGTCTTCTTCGTTTTTTGAATGGCAGGGTCATCTACGGAGAAGGCCTCTGGAGTTGCCGCTTCAGGGGGAAGATTGAACCTTCTTATTACTGTCGTCAACTATTCTGTCTTGACTTTGTAATAATCTTTCATCTCCTTCTCTCGGTCGAATTTATAGACCATGATGTCCATAGCAGACTGAAGGTCACTTTTCACACTTTCATGAGTAACTTTACCAAGTTCAACATGAGAGATGGAATAACTGCTCATTTCAAAACCCTCAAGGGTTGTGTCCTGTGGAGGCTTAGCTATTTCCAAAAATTTTTGCCCTTTTTCATCGACCAATTTTGAGAAGATTCTTGGCCTCTTCGGAGCCTTAGCTTTCACTGGCACTATTTTTCCAAAATCGAAGTCATCTAGAGAGATGGCCAACTTCTTTCTTTTGGGGGTGAATGGTGACATCCAGGGCAGGAGAGAAGTACCTATTGTGGCAATGGTTCCTTCAGCTAGCATTACCATGGCAGCTTCTACACTGCTAGTGGTGACAATAGTCGCAGTTGGCTCTTGTGCAAAACTTTCTTCCAGATTGAAAGAAGGAGATGACAAGCTGGGAATGGACCCAGAGGAGCGACGAGAACCTCCAGAAGCACCCTGAGGATCACCAAATATAACTCTGGAAGGAGAGGTGGCTCCAGAAGAGGGAACACTGATTGGGGAGAGAGGAGAAGAGGGTACCATAGGAGACTGCGGTGGAGAAGGAGAGACGCTCTTAATCAGTTCTGCTTATTCCTATGAAGGTAGAGGTTCAGTGCTTGATTGTCTTGATGGCTGATAGTCTGTCTCCATTGGTTGGGTTGCCTGTGCCTGAGGGCTCTGTTCTGTAACCCTTTTAGCTGCTACTTTTGACTCCTCAATAGTCTTTGGTTTCTTAGAAACAAAGATGATTCTAGGCTTGTGAGGCCTAGATGGGGAAGGTACATCACCTTTATTCTTAGTTCTATTCTCTGCTTTCTTCTTCATCTCTGCTTGGTACTCAGCCTCTGATCTTGTGATAAATTCTTTCAGTTTGATCCCTCTGGCTGCTAACCAATCATTGGTGTTAGCCAATATTGGTTTGAATCTTTTTCTCAAAGAAGCTAGTTCCTTCTGAGACCACTGAGTTGGAGGAAGAGGGGAGCCAGCAACCTTTTCAGCCAGGTACTTGCTATTGATAATGTTCCCATCGTCGACCATATTAGAGGGGACCTCTACAAGCCCCAGATATTCAATTTGCTCTAGGGTCAACCTGCAATAGTCCATCTTTCTGATTTCTTCGATCGTCTTTAGGTATATCTAGATGTCCTCAATCATAAGCTCATGGAATTGAGTTTTTCACCTGATCTTATCCTTGACTCCCCTGTAGTAAAATTTGTCTCTTCTCTTGAACTGCTTCATGGTGACCATCTACATCTCTGTTTCCATGACTTTGGCTTTGGCTACCGTTGCAATAGAATACCTTCCAATTTTGATTGGAAACTTGAAACCTAGTTTTTTCAGCTCTATTTATCTAGTATGCATGACAACGAGTTGTCGGCAAAGTTCCATTAGAACCAACTTGTCAGAAGGGAACCTGGGGAGCATATAGGGGTAGCCTTGGAAAAAGCCAACCCAAAGATAGCAGAAGGTGGAAAATTAGAGGAACATACACCCCTAGTCATTGATGACTGTCCAAGCCTTGTCAGATACTCTCTTTTGCTCAAGCTGAGGGTTGAAGAGGCATAAAAATATGGCAAAGAAAGCATCATTCACCCTTTTGAAATGGTGGGTTGATCCTTGCAGAGTCAGCTGGGGGTAATATGAGTAGACCAGGATGGTCTTTCTATCCCCTTCAGTCGTTAAACCTAGAAAAGTTTGCATCGAAGCAGCTATGCCTACAAGGTATGAGGTCATATAAAACTTAGAAGAAGTCTGCACCTTAGTTAGCTATTCATGAAGGGCATTGCTAATTTGTTCACCCTAAAAGATGACCTGCTTGCCTTGGAGGATGATTTTAATGAATGGGTACATCCATTCATGGAACTATGAGGAAGACGGGAGGCCTCTCACTCTGTTGAGAAGGGTGATCAAGTCACCAACTTCTTCAATGAAGTCACTCAAAAAGTTTTGCGGCCATCTAGATAGACTAAACCTGGGTGCTTTTAGCCACCTATTGTTCATGACTTTCTTTGCCCTCTCAGGGTCTTTGTCGTATTCCTTCTGGGCTTCTACGAAGTCGATCTTGGTTACTTCAGTAGTTAGAGGGCACATGAAGACTTTGTCTATGAATTCGAGATCCAGTTGAATTACCACATTACCGCTAGAATCTGAGACTAACCTTGTCTCTTTGTTGGAGAAGTAGGGACATTGGAAGATGAATTCTATATGATGTGGCACCACTGAGAAAGCAGCAACCAGATGGATGTTGCTTTCAACAATCCTCTTTATTTCGGTGCTTGGATTCATCGCCTTCGTTTGAGCCATGAACTCGGCCATATTTACATGGCCAATTTTGGTATCCTAAATGTCGTCAACATTAGAGGTGATCGAAGTGAGCGGAAAGATGCCCTGGTATTTATACTTCATCATCTTTGCCTTTTTTGGAGACGTTTCTGACATGGGAATTGGCTTTGGTCGAACAAGTGTTAACGAGCAAGAGTTCTTTGAGAGTATTGTAGTCATGATCACAAAATTAGGGGAGAGTGGATGAATTGAGGAAAATGCATTTTAAGTGATCTTGGTCAACGGAGGTCACTTAAAAAAGCCAGGTCAGAAAAAGGGGTAAAAAATGAGGAAGAAAGGGAAAGAAAGGGAAAGGACAAAAATTCCTCTAGAGTTAGAAAAATCTAGAGGAGGGATGCACGGGCGGCAAAAATCACCGCCCTTGCATAAAGAAGTGATAGAGTGTAAAGGTGGCAAAAATTGCCGCCCATGCAAGGTTAGCCTACAGAGGCGGTGAATTTTGCCGCCCTTGCAAGTCGGGGAAGGAAAAATAGGGGCGGAAAAAATCACCACCCTTGCAAGGGACATGCATCGGCGGCAAAATTTGTTGCCGATACAAGATAGGCTTGGGGACGAGCAAGCGGTGAAAATTACCGCCCAAGCATGAAAGGGTCAGCACGAGCAGTGAAAATCACCACCCACAAAGATGAAGGGAGGGTCGAGACGCACGGGTGGAAAAAATTGCTGCCCTTGTGGGCTTAGGTGAAACCGTAGACAGAGGTGCGGGTAGCGAAATTCACTGCCCGTGATGGGTCAAAGAAGATCGAGGGCAATGGGGAGAGATGATGATCTTAGCCATCTCAGCCGGTAGGAAAATTAGAAAACCACGGGTAGGGGTGTGAAAGAAAAGAAAAAAGAAAAACACTAAACAACTAAAAATGAAGGAAAGAAAGAGGAAAGAAAAGAAAAATAAATGCTAAAAAAAAGACCTACCTAGAAAACCATGTGCACAATGAGATCAAATCCGCAACAACGCACTTCAAATCATCCGTTGGGTCATCTAGATGCTAAGGGCAGGAGGAGAGGAGGAAGAATGAGAAGAAATGATCTCAAATCGGTTTATATGGGGTGAAAAATGCCCCCAACCACCCGCCACGCATGACAATAAATGTTGCACACAAAAATTGAGGCATGCTTAGGTGGCAAAATTTGCTGCCCTTGCATGTTTGGGTGAGTTCAGATGTAGGGGCAGCAAAAATTGCCACCCCTGCATCTCAAGGGAAAAATGCATTAGCGGCAAATTTTGCCGCTCGTGCACAAAAATAGGACAAAGGAAAGACTAACTCTGAAAGAGGCAGGCTTGGTCCCCTGGACACATCGAGACCGTAACGACCTTCACTTTTTAGGGAAGATGTGATTTATGAATTTTAGAAGGTGAAGTCAGAATAAGATGAGAATGAGAAGAACCCATCTTGAAAACAAACTTAGAGAGACAAAAGATGAATCAGACAAGTTTCGTAGGGGGGTTGTTCCCAGAATCAAGCTAAGCTGATTTTGAAAACAATAGTTGGCTCCTATTGGGGAACTTTCGTTAATCAAATCGATTAACAGGAGTAGAAACTAGTCTCCAAGTGCCTTCATCCAAGCCATTGGGCTACAGAGTCAAGCCAAAAATGAAAAGAAAAATAGACAAAATATAAAAATTGTACATATATACAAATGGACTTATCTAAGCCTCAAGGATTAAACAGGTTCAGATGCTGACCGCTATGAGGTAGTGCAAATAACATTCCATCTTGGTACTCCAGCAAGAAACTAGCCTCACCACAGAGCTGTTGAATGGTGAATGGGCCTCTCCACAGGGAGTCAAATTTTCCGTGCATCCCTTTTGGTTCTCGCCTCTTGTCCCACAATAAGACTTGATCTCTGACTTGGAATTCACAAACTTTAGCTTTTCTATCAAAGAGTGCCTTCACCCAATTTTGATGCTCCGTAATCCGATCCACTACCATGGCTCGACACTCATTTAACTCATTCAGACACATGATCCTTTTGTCGACTGAGCTTTCGAAGGTTGAGTCTTCGATTGCCTTAGTTAACTTGAGCACTATTAGTTTAAGGGTGATGGGGATTTCTGCATTCAATCCATATAGAAGCTGGAAAGGTGACATACCTATACCCCTTTTGGGTGTTATTCTATCTACCCATAAAGCATCATACAATGCTTTGTGCCATGTTCTTTGATTGTCATCCACCAACTTCTTGATAATAGTGACCAGGTTCTTGTTACTCAATTCTACTTGGCCATTTCCTTGAGGGAAATAATCCGAAGTATGGGATAAGGTAATCCCATAATAAAAACAAAATTGAGTAATTTCATATGATGAAAAATAGGCCGCATTATCTATTACAATCTTTAGTGGGACCCCAAATCTGGAGATGATATTTTCTTTGAGAAAGATGCACACTACTTCAGACGTAGCGTGCTTGGTTGGGATGGCCTCCACCCACTTAGTAAAATAATCCATTGCTGTGAGGACATAATCATGTCCTGCACTCGAAGATGGGTTGACTATGCCAATGAAGTCAATACCCTACTGCTGAAACGATTCTTCGATCACTACCGGCTTGAGAGGCAAATCAGGCAGCTTAGGCTTTCCAACAAATTGTTGACACAATTCGCACTTACGCACCCATTTGTAGGCATCTTGGAATAACATCGGCTAATAATACCTAGCTCGTAGAATTTTGTGCGCTGTCACTGGTGCAAAAAAATGCCCTCCATAGGCCAAATTGTGGAAAGACTCTAAGAGTTTTTCTTGTTGCACCTTATCAACACAACGAAGAAATGCCCCGTCCAGGTTTCTCTTGTAAAGACCATTGTCCCACAGGACATAACCAACTTCTTTTAATTTAACATTCTATTTTTCTTTAAAAGAAAGATGAGCAGGACACTCACCATATGTTAGAAAATGAGCAATGTCAAAATACCACTCATCAGTACTTGCAACAAAGAGGACCGTAGGCACACCTTCGATCTCTACTTCACTTTCTGCTTCACTTGGAATGTTGTTGGTGATCAACTGGCAAAGGCCCCTTCCTCACACGAGTTTGGTAGGTTTGATGTCTAGATCAAACTCCTGAGTCTTAGCGATCCAGTTACCTCTCTTCGTACCGAACTCCTAGTAAGTGAAAATGGATTTTACTATTGTGTCTGGTATGAGAACTTCGGTGTGAGAATTCAAGATATAAAACCTAAAATGCTTGACCGCTTTAACCACTGCGTATGCATGCTTCTTCATAAGAGAATATTTTAGCTCATGATCCTTAAGTGGGAAACTCATGAAAAAGATAGGAGATTATACACTTTCTAGATTTTGTTGGACTAAAATGGCCAATAGTGTATGCTTGGAAGCATAACTATATATTTTGAAACTTTTAGTATAATCTAGACAAACCAAGACTGGTCCGTGGGCAATTGCTTCCTTAATTTCTTTGAACGTTGATTTGCCCTCAGCAGTCCACTTGAATGTAGCATTGTCTTTCATCATGTTGATAATGTGACGGGTTTTCTCAGCAAACTCAGGAATGAACCTTCAAAGAAAGTTCACCTTTTCAAAGAAAGAGTGAACTGTAGTCTTGCTAGTAGGCAGAGTAAGTTCCTGGATGGACTTGACTCTCTCTGAATCAATTTTAATATCTTCACAAGACACGATGTGTCTGAGAAGTTTCCCCTCAGTAACTCTGAAGATAGATTTATTTGGGTTTAAAGAAATACCATTCTGACGACAGTGTTCCAGTATCCTTTACAAATGGTGAACATGCTCAAAATGATATTTTGAAAACACTGTCAAATCATCCAGGTATACTACAATGAATTTTCCCATCTCATCTTTGAAAGTGAGATCCATCGCCCTTTGAAATGTGGCGCCTACATTTATCAGACTAAAAGGCATTCTTTGATAAGCGAATGTGCCCCAAGGTGTGGTGAATGTTGTCTTATGTTGATTCGCTTCTCCAAATTTGACCTAATTGTACCTCGAAAAATTGTCCAGCATTGATAACATTTCTGAACCTATTACCATCTGTAGAACTTGATCCATGATAGGAAGAGGGTAGTTATCTTTTAAAGATAACTGGTTGAAGTTTCTAAAATCCACGCAAATTTGAATTTCACCATTCTTCTTCATGATAGGCACTATATTGGCAATCCATGTTGAGTGATGGATTGGGAAAATTATTCAGGCGTCAAGCATTTTTTGTATCTCAGCTAAAATAGTACCTGAGATTTTTGGATTATATTGCTTGGACTTTTGCTTGTAAGGTACGGAGTTTGCCTTCAGAGGAATGTCGTGGCAAATGTCATTTGGCCTGAGTGATTTCAAATCATCGTAGGAATAGGCCAATACATCCATATATTGGTGAAGTAGACTAGCAAGCTCAAATCTTTCCTCGAGAGTGCAGCATTTCCCAATGTTTACCATCTTAAGATCGCGCTTGGTTCTCAAGTTTACCTGATCAAAATCTTGAGAGGAGTTTGAATCTATTTGCTGTTGTTTAATAAACCTGTCATGGTTATCAAATAACTTCTCTAAGAAAATCAGGCCTTTGGGAATCTTATTTTCCTTAAGCTGTAGGAAATCGTCACCTGTATTCGTATTTGACTCAGGAGTTGCTTCACATCCTCAGAGTTTACTACCTTCAAAACGTAGTTGTTCAAAACTGTCTTTTTGTTCCAAGAAGGCGATGATTTGGTCGTCATTATTAAATACTTTCCAATGGCCAGCATTATCAGGTACACTTGGCTGAAAGACTAGTTCAATAGTGTACTTATCTCCCTTAAAGTCTGGGTGAGGGACTAAGAGAGTAGCAGAGACAGCCAATGCATCCACCCGGTCATTGAATTCCCTAGGAACGACGGAGATATTAAAATCATCAAAATTTTCAATCTGATTCCAGACAAGATTGCGATAGTGGTGCAACCTTTCATTTTTTGTCTGATAGAGGTTCCTTACCTGGCAGACTATCAACTCAGCATCCCCTTTAGCATGGAGTAGTCTAATGCCTTTTTTTTTGGCAGCCTGTACTCTAAGCAATAGGGATTCGTACTCAGCCATGTTTTTGGTATTATTGAACTAAAATTTGTAGGACAAAGGAATAATGTCTCCCTGAGGAGATACCAACACAACCCTGGCTCCCGAACCAGTAGAAGAGCAGCAGCCGTCAAATTCTAAGGTCCATACCTTGTTAGATGCTGCTTTTCCTTTGAAAACTCCTTTGTTTGGGGGAAGAGGTTCTTCCATTTGTTCATTTTGATTTGGTGATTTTCCAGCTATGTCAGTTGAACACAATCTCAAATTATCACTCGAAAGAGTTTCATCAGATGCCCCATGGAACTCGTTCGTAGACAGGAAGTAGTTGCCCATGCTTGAGGACTCAAATAAAATTTGAGCTTTCGGTGCTGACGATTGGGTAACTACATACCTTGCCTCTTTTTCAGGAAGTAACTTCTTCATGACACCTTAAATTGGAATTCTTGCTTCAGACAAGTCCATACTTAACTCACCTCCAACATCTTTGCAAAAATTCCACCTGAGTAAGATGCCGTAAGACACTGGGACATTGGCCACTAAAACTGTCATTTTTATCTAATTTTTTGGAAAAGCTACAAAAGCATATTGAGCATCCTTTATCTGACCAAGGAAGGGAACTTGCTTATTTTCCATAGAAAAACACCTCCCAAAAGTTTTGGTAAAAGTTAGGCCAAGAGAATCCACCACCTTCGCGGGCATGACATTATCTGAGGCTCCAGAGTCTATAATACAATTACTCAGTTTATAACCATTTATTAGTAGGGAAACATAGAAACGTTCTATTTTTCTGGGAGCAATAGGGAGAGTCACAACAAGATTGTTTGGGCTAGTTTATCTTTAAGAGGATCATGAACGGCCTTCAAAGAATCTTGTCCTACGAGGATGGCTTTGTTTTTTACATATTCTGCTAACTTATCAAATTGTTCTAGGTTAGCCCTCAAATATTCAACCTCTGTCATTTGAATTTTAGTCTTTCTAGCATGATCAATTATATCAAATAATTGAAAAGAACTTGAAATAGAGGAAGAGAGTCCATCATCAGGGGTTTTAGTAGGTATGTCACTGGTCTGAGCAACAAAAGTGGAAGGTATGGCGTGGTTGGAGGTACTTACTTTTTTATGAATTACTTGATCTTTTGATTGCGGAGGCAATGGAGTCCCCTATTTAGCAATGGAAAATGCTAGCTAGGGTTCTTCCATCACCTTTCCTTTGTCAATCTGTGAAGCCGACTGATTTTGAGATCTAGTGAAAATAACGTAGGATCCATCCAAACCCTCCCCTTTACTTCCAGCTTCATCCTGGTAATTTAGGAAACTGATATTGGAGTCACCAACTAATTATTCTTCCTACTCATCGAAGAGATTAGCATCTTCTTATTGGTCCAACTGAGGTTGGAATGAATAGTCATGTTCAGCCTCTAGGTAATCGATCACTGAATTGGCAGGTGTTGCTTCAATGGCCAATTTCCTTGGAGGGGGAGGTAGGCGATTTGGTTGCCCTTGGTTCTGGGTAGCATTAACTTGATACTGTTCATTCTGGAACATTCTCCTGGGCATATCCTGATAGGTAGGGGTAGACGTACCTTGGGCTATTTGCCTCTTCAAAGCTATTAGTTCATTTGTCAATTTTTTCACCATAGGATCTATAGTGCTTAAAAAAGAACTTTCAGCAGATGAAGAGAATTTATTTTTACTAGGGTCTTTTATGATTTTACCTACCAGGATAAGATCATCTTCAATCTCAGTAGCCAAATTTTGAGCCAATGCTAAATTCATAGGGCTAGCTCGCCTCAATAGGAAACTTACTTCGAGAAGCTGCGAGTTGATGAAAAAGCATTTGAGATTCTCTGGTGTGGGCTGAGCAATAGTTGGGATCCAATTTCTCAACTTATTGAATTTAGCTATGAAATCCATCATGGGTTCCTAGGATTCTTTTTCATCTATGTTAGCTGAGCTAACAAAGCGTGTGCATCTTCAGTAGGTTTAAACCTGACTTTGAATTTGGATTTGAGCGTATCCCAGTCAGTTACTGACCTAGCCTGTAGGCGGTAGAACCAATCTGCAGCAACACCTTGCAAAGTTTCTACAAAAAGTATAAATGCTACATCCTCAAATTCCACACCGATTATGCCACATGCTATGGAGAAAGTGGCAATATGCTTGTCAGAATGAACCTTTCTGTCACCAAAACACTTAAGAAATTTTTTCCTAGAACTATGAGGTAGTTCATGCAAAGGTGCAGTTAAATTAAGAGGACCAAAGGAATTGCCCCATGAACCTTGAGCCATTATGATAGGATGATTAAATGGTGGGATAACAAACCTTGGTGGGGTATTTATAGGTAGGGCACAATAACAATAGGAAAAGAAGCTCTACCTTGCGTCGGTGACTTGATAAGGTTAGGAGGAAAACTCCTAGACCGTTGGAGGAAAGGTGACGGAGGAAAGAGATCAAAGTTGCTCTGTTGTGCCAACTCAAACACGGGGTCAAAAACACCCTTGGCTCTCTGGCTTCTGGTGTAGCATGGAGTTTCCAAATTTAAAATAAAAAAGGGACCGAAATTGTTTCAAGTTAAAGCTTGAGGCTTCAAAATGCACGTTCGTATCCCCAGCGGAGTCGCCAAAAAACTGTTGCGCGAGGCTAGGGAGGATAAATTAACAATGGAAAAGCACTAGAGCAATTCGTTCATCCATAATGGAATGCATGGATAAGGTTATAAAGATAATGGGTAAGACACAGGTGATGTTTCAATCTGAAACTTGAGGTCCCAAATTGCACAAAATTACTGTGTCCTTAGTGGAGTCGCCAAAAAATTATTGGATGAATATTTTGTCATCAACTAACTAATGACAAAAGGGGTATATCAACCACAACATAGAGAGATTTACACCATGAAAAGTGTGGGTTTACTAGATCTAGATGAGGTAAATCTCTCCTCTCATCAAGGGGAGGTTCCCTATAAATATTTATACGCTGGATACCTATATATAATTAAGCAAAAAATAACACATGGAGTGGTATAACAACATCTACCTCTCTTTTTTTAGAGGTAATGTATAAAGAACAAAAGAGGGAAATCCTAGTCCTTAGCTAACAATATTCCTCTTCTTTTAGGAATGGTATCAAATGGGAAGCAGAAAATCACCTAAAGTAACAAAATCCATAAGAACACTCACGTAAGCACAAAGTCTTCCGTAGCTTCCTTCACCGATTCGGAACAAACGTAACCGTAGAATGAAATGAAGCACAAAATCTCCACCTGAAACTACAAAAAATAACTAAATCTCAAAGATAAAAGTAGCTCAAAGTCTATCCTCTACCTTTTAGAATCACTCTCAAATAATATTAACACACCCACTCTGCTTATTAAATCAAATAAACAAGAAATTATCAGAAAAGAGAACATAAGAAACTATTTCCTAGACAACACAGATAACTTTAACACAAAGTCTAAAATAAACCTGCTTCTCATTCATTCAACAAAATATGATTTACAAGTTTGAGCACAAAGTCTCAAAAATTGCTTCAATTTCGGCAGAGTGTTTGCTCTTAATTTTCCAAGATGATTTTACAAATGAGGTCTCCACTATATATAGGTAGAAAATCCTCAAAAACTAGAAAGTAATAAAATACAAGAATATCTTAGTCAAAGATGACTCATCTTTGACTTTGAGATATTTTTCCAAACTTTTTACATGTAATTACATATTACAAAATTACATGCACTTTTCACAAAACAAAAGTGCATAAGGAAAGAAGAAGAAAGAAGGGGGAAAAAGCTTCAGTTCTTACTACCAAATTTTTTCATATGAGCATCGTACATAGTAATAGATGCCTGAATCCCTATACTGTCTGGCGCAATCGTGTTCTTGGAGATGATTCTGGCTCTGATTAAAGCATCCTTCAATGCTGTGATGGCCTTATCATGACCACTTAACTTGGATTTTACATTATCCAAAGTTAACTGAGTGTCTAGAATATTATCCACAGAAGACATTGAAAAGGATTTTTCTTCAAAATCTCTTTGAATTATCTCCTTGAAACTTTGGGTCATTTCTCCTACTGAGAGGAATTGATTATCCTTGGAGGTTAGATTGCAGGGTAGTTCTTCTAGTTTATTGAGTAGGCCTGTGTCACTCTCCTCACTAGCATCCCTAGAAGCTTTGAGATCCTTAATTAAATCTTTGAGTACCTGGATCCTAAAGATCAGAGACTCCTTGATCTCAACATAAGAGTCTTTGCTGGAGATGACACCGATAGATATCAAGGTGCTTTTCTTCAGATCCTTCATCTCGTTCCATTTGCCAAGATATCTTTTTGAACTATCAATCTCCTGAGAGATAAGAGAGACAAAGTCATCTAACTCTGCTCTCACTTTCTTCATCTTGTTTGTCCTTTCTACAACCTCTGATAACAAGGAAACTCCCTGAGTATGCATTTTTTCAATGTAGTCCTCCAAGACTTTTCCCTTTAAGTAAGTCTTCTCCGCTTTTTGAATGATAGGGTCATCTACAAAGAAGGCCTCTAGAGTTGTCACTTTAGGGGGAAGAGTGAACCTTCTTATTACTGTCGTCAGCTGTTCTATCTTGACTTTGTAATAATCTTTCATCTCCTTCTCTTGGTCAAATTTCTAGACCATGATGTCCACAGCAGATTGAAGGTCACTTTTCGCACCTTCGTGAGTAACTTTACCAAGTTCAACATGAGAGATGGAATAGCTACTCATTTCAAAACCCTCAAGGGTTGCGTCCCGTGGAGGCTTAGCTATTTCCAAAAAAATTGCCCTTTTTCCTCGACCAATTTTGAGAGGATTCTTGGCCTCTTCAGAGCCTTAGTTTTCAATGTCACTATTTTGCCAAAATCAAAGTCATCTGGAGAGATGGCCAACTTCTTTCTTTTGGGGGTGAATGCTGACATCTAGGGCGAAAGAGAAGTACTTGTCACGGCAATGGTTATTTCAGCTGGCATTACCGTGGCAGCTTTTACACTGCTAGTGGTGATAGTAGTCATAGTAGGAGTAATAGGCAAAACTGTACCGGCCATAGATTCTGGCTCTTGTGTAGAACTTTCTTCCAGATTGAAAGAAGGATATGACAAGATGGGAATGGACCCAGAGGAGCGAGGAGAACCTCCAAAAGTGCCCTGAGGATTGCCAAATATAACTCTAGAAGGAGAGGTGGCTCCAGAAGAGGGAACACTGATTGGAGAGAGAGGAGAAGAGGGTGCCACAGGAGAATGAGGTGGAGAAGGAGAGACACTCTTAAGCAGTTGTGCTTCTTCCTGTGAAGGCAAAGGTTCAGTGCTTGGTTGTCCTAATGGCTGTTCGTCTGTCTCTATTGGTTGGGTTGCCTGTGCCTGAAGGCTCTGTTCTATAACCCTTTTAGCCGCTGCTTCCAACTCCTCAATAGTCTTTGGTTTCTTAGAAACAAATATGATTCTAGGCTTGTGAGGCATAGATGGAGAAGGTACATCACCTTTGTTCTTGGTTCTGTTCTCTGCGTTCTTCTTCATCTCTGCTTGGTACTCAGCCTCTGATCCCATGATAAATTTTTTCAGTTTGATCCCTCTGGCTGCTAACCAATCATTGGTGTTAGCCAATATTAGTTCGAATCTTTTTCTCAGAGAAGTCAGTTCCTTCTAAGACCATTGAGTTAGAGGAAGAGGGGAGCCAGCAACCTTTTCAGCTAGGTACTTGCTATTGATAATGTTCCCATCATCGACCAGATTGGAGGGGGCCTCTACAAGCCCTAGATATTCAATTTGCTCTAGGGTCAGCTTACAATAGTCTAGCTTTCTGATTTCTTCAGCCATCTTTAGGTTTATCCAGATGTCCTCAATCATAGGCTCATGGAATTGAGTTTTCTGCCTGATCTTATCCTTGACTCTCCTATAGTCAAATTTGTCTCTTCTCTTGAACTACTTCAGGGTGACCATCTGCATCTCTGTTTCCATGACTTTGGCTTTAGCTGCTGTTGCAATAGAATACCTGACAATTTTGATTGGAAACCTGAAACTTGGATTTTTTAGCTCCATTTTTCTAGTATGCACGATAACCAGTTGTTGGCAAAGTTTCATTAGAACCAACTTGTGAGAAGGGAACTTGGGGATCATATATGGGTAGCCTTGGAAAAAGCCAACCCGAAGATAGCAGAAGGTGGAAAATTGGAGGAACATACACCCATAGTCATTGACGACTGTCCAAGCCTCGTCTGATACTCTCTTCTGCTCAAGCTGAGGGTCGAAGAGGCATAAAAATATGGCAAAGAAAGCATCATTCACCCTTTTGAAATGGTGGGTTGATCCTTATAGAGTCAACTGGGGGTAATATGAGTAGACCGGGGTGGTCTTTCTATCCCCTTTACTCGTTAAACCCAAAAAAGTTCACATCGAAGTAGCTACGTATACAAGGTACGAGGTCATATAAAACTTAGAAGAAGTTTGCACCTTAGTTAGCTATTTGTGAAGGGCGTTGCTAATTTGTTCACCCCAAAAGATGACCTACTTGCCTTGGAGGATGATTTTAATGAATGGGTACATCCATTCATGGAACTGTGCGGAAGACGGGAGGCCTCTCACTCTGCTAAGAAGGGTGATCAAGTCACCAACTTCTTTAATGAAGTCACTCCTCGAAAAGTTTCATGGCTATCTGGATAGACTGGACCTGGGTGCTTTCAGCCACCTGTTGTTCATTACTTTCTTTTCCCTCTCAGGGTCTTTGTCGTATTCCTTCTAGGCTTCTACGAAGTCGATCTTGGTTACTTCAGTAGCTGGAGGGCACATGAAGACTTTGTCTATGAATTTGGGATCTAGTTGAATTATTACATTACCACTGGCATCTGAGACTGACCTTGTCTCTTTATTGTAGAAGTGGGCACATTAGAGGATGAATTCTGTATGATGTGCCTCCACTGGGAAAGTAGCAACCAGGTGGATGTTGCTTTCAACAATCCTCTTTATTTCGGTGCTTGGGTTTGTTGCCTTCATTCGAGCCACGAACTCAGCGATATTTACGTGGCTAATTTCATTATCCTAAATGTCATCGACATTGGAGGTGACTGAAGTGAGCTAGAAGATGCCTTGGTATTTGTACTTCATCGTCTTTGTCTTTTTTGGAGACGTTTTTGACATGGGAACTGGCTTTGGTCGAATAGGTGTTAACGAGCAAGAGTTCTCTGAGAGTACTGTAGTCATGATCACAAAATTAAGGGAGAGTGGACGAATTGGGGAAAACACGTTTTAAGTGATCTTGGTCAATGGAGGTCACTTAAAAAGGCCAGGTTAGAAAAAGGGGCAAAAAATGAGGAAGAAAGGGAAAGAAAGGGAAAGGACGAAAATTCCTCTAGAGTTAGAAAAATCTGGAGGAGGGATGCACGGGCGGCGAAAATCACCACCCCTACATGAAGAAGTGATAGAGTGTAAAGGTGGCAAAAATCACCGCCCATGCAGGGTCGGCCTGCAGAGGTGGCGAATTTTGCCACCTTTACACTCTATCACTTCTTCATGTAGGGGTGGCAATTTTTGCCGCCTGTGCATCCCTCCTCCAGATTTTTATAACTCCAAAGGAATTTTCATCCTTTCCCTTTCTTTCCCTTTCTTCCTCATTTTTTGGTCCTTTTTCTAACCTCTACAGAGGTGGCAAATTTTGCCACCCTTGCAGGTCGGGGAAGGAAAAATAGGGGTGGTGAAAATTGCCGCCCCTGCAAGGGACATGCATCGATGGCAAAATTTGCTACCGATACAGGATAGGCTTGGGGACGAGCGGGCGGCAAAAATCACCACCCGCAAAGATGAAGGGAGGGCTGAGACGCATGGGTGGTGAAAATCACTGCCCTTGTGGGCTTAGGTGAAACCGTGGATAGAGGTGTAGGCAGCAAAATTCATCGCTCGTGATGGGTCTAAGAAGACCGAGGGCAACGGGGAGAGACGGCGATCTTAGCCATCTCAGCTGGTAGGAAAATTGGAAAACCGTGGGTAGGGGTGTGGAAGAAAAGAGAAAAGAAAAACACTAAACAACTAAAAATGAAGGAAAGAAAGAGGAAAGAAAAGAAAAATAAATGCTAAAAACAAGACCTACCTAGAAAACCGTGTGTGCCACAAGATCAAATCTGCAACAACGCACTTCAAATCATCCACTAGGTCATCCAAATGCTAAGGGCAGGAGGAGAGGAGGAAGAATGAGAAGAAATGAGCTCAAATCAATTTATATGGGGTGAAAAATGCCCCCAACCACCCGCTGCGTGTGGCAATAAATGCCGCACATGAAAACTGAGGCATGCTTGGGTGGCAAAATTCACCGCCCTTGCATGTTTGGGTGAGTTCAGATGCAGGGGTGGCAAAATTTGCTGCCCTTGCAGGCAAAATGCAGGGGTAGAAAAAATTGCCACCCCTACATCTCAAGGGCAAAATGCACTAGCGGCAAATTTTGCCGCTCGTGCACAAAAATAGTAAAAAGGAAAGACTAACTCTGAAAGAGGCAGGCTTGGTCCCTTGGACACATCGGACAACCTTCACTTTTTGGGGAAGACATGATTTACGAATTTCAGAAGGTGCAGTCGGACCAAGATGAGAATGAGAAGAACTCGTCTCGAAAACAAACTTAGAGAGATGAAAGATGAAATGGATAAGTTTCGTAGGGGGTTTGTTCCTAGAATCAAGCTAAGCTAATTTTGAAAACAACATGTATGATACTTCTTTTACTCTTGATTCTAGTAGTAATTAAACTCTAATTTTGATGAACCTTGGGATAATGATGAGTATTATGATTATGATGAGGATAGAGAATCTACACCTTATAGTTATTCTCCTACTTCACCTAATTCTTTTGTTCAAGAAAATATTATGTCACACACACACACACACACACACACACACACACACACACACACACACACACACACACACACACACACACACACACACACATTCTTATGTTCATAATTTCATTTACTTGAGAATAAATTACCTTCTATTTAATTATCATGTGATACTTCTTTACAACTTAATAACATAAGAGATACCAATGAATCTACCTTAACCCTATTTGCTACATTAGAACCTATTTCTCAAACTAACCTAAATGAGGGTGATATCTCATTTCCCTCTAACCAGGTCCCAATTATTGCATATCCAAAAGTTATAGAGAGAAAACCAACCCTCCCTAAAAAGGACCCCCAATGCAATATACCAATGGATAAGATAAATAACAAAATTCAAAAGTTAAATTAACCCTTGGATAATGATAATATACCTTCACAAGAGGTAATATCCTTGATTCATGTTGTGGGTTCTTTATGACAACAAGTACATAATCTCACCTTAGAAAGTAAAGCATACCACTCATGGGTGGATTCCAATGCCATGCATAATAATCCCATTCTATGCATGATTTTTAATGTAAAAATACCATTAAAACTCTAGATACTAGATTTATCAAAGTTTGATGGACATGGAGATCCATACTTGCATTTTGAAGCTTACAAAAATGCTATGGCACATATTACTAGCATTTTGACTCTTTTATAGTAATTTACTAGGACTCTTGAGGGTTAAGAAATAGATTGGTTTGATCATTCACTCCATAGTGGTTCACTACACACATACGATGAGTCAGAAGAGGTATTTATCATTCATTACATTAAGAAAAAGATACCTTAGGTTACATATGATAGGTTATCTTCATTACATTAGGGCCAGATATAAATAATCAATTAATATATTATGATATTTAGAATATGTATGCATCAATTGATCTAATAGACAATAGATTTAGGGGTATAATACCTTTTTGCATCAATTGATCAGTTTCCCTATTCGAGAGAAATTGCTATATGAGACATCATAGTCATTCAAACTTCTATGTTACATAGTTATGGGATTATGAAAAATTGGGAAGAGCCATAATCATCTAACATGTTACAAGAGCCTACTCCACTTCTAATTAATAAATCATTGGAATAGAAACAACTAATAAAGATACTCAATAACATTAGCAAATAGCCCATTTAAAGAGTACTTCCTATATTGAGTAGAACACATGATACACATAGTAGTTATATAATTTTTAGATAAGTATGGGCCTCATGAAATCTTGATTTCATTATTAGATAGGGAGGTGATCACACTTCCTCTTACTAATCATCATCTGACATGCCATTTTCATAAGGTACCACATAAACCATATTATAATTTTCACAAGATAAATGGACATGTAAACAATCATTGTTATGCATTACAAGCTCATATTGACTAGTATGTCCATTGATTCATTATAGCATTTATATATGGGGCACTAATATCTTAGTCTCCTCACTCTCCTAGATCACCCTCTTTTATGGTAGAGTTATCTCAGGATTTTCCTTTTAAGAAGCTATCAATTACTCATCGTATGAGCCATGTGGTTTCTAGGACACCTAGTTATGAGTGATCTTGTGAACTATAAAATCAATAATGATGGAAACTAGTTCACAAAGATTAGAGCACAATTTTAGTTTGTACAACAATTAATATATATGGAAATAACTATAAAGCTAAGACCACAACATCAGTCCAACCACCAATAAAAATACATGGAAGTAACTATAGAGATCAGAACATAAATTTAGTTCATATACCAATCAAGATATATGGAAACAAGTACAAATCTAAGGACACAACATCATTTCAAACACCATTAAAGATATGTGGAAATAACTAAAAATATGACAACACAACTCCAATTTGTACACTAATCAAAATATTTGCCAAAGATCACAGAGCTCAAAGTAAAATTTCAACAAACCAACCAACCAATCAAGCTCTTTTCTCTAAAGTTTACACATCAAACCACCAACAATGTATCACACATTATTCTAGTTTTAGATTCACTTAAACCAAAACAACATAAGAAATATGTTGTTTGGTTTTGCATGCCATCTAGGTTTAGATAGGCCATATTGTAGTCATATGAGCTACCAATAAATAAAAAAATCCCAATCCACTACACATACCTAAACATTAATAGACATATAAAAAATAATTATCTCTACTTTGACAAATATAAATCTCAATATCATCATTTAAAACAATCAAACACATCAACATACACAATATAACTTGATCCAAATACCAATATACATAGTGCCAATTTAAACAACAAATATCCATATATATAACTCAAAATATAGTTTTAATACAATCACAATCCATCACTCAATAATGCAGACATGGCCAGTAGGACCAGCGCTATCACTCTCATTCTCAGAAATATTAATTATCTAAATGGATGCTCTAATCTCTCTCCATGATCTGGATTGACGACCATGTCTACTCTTTATCTCTCACGATACATACCCAACTCAACCATACACTTTGTATGATATCATTGAAGACATATATAGTCATCCACTATTTGACTACTGGCCCCACTTAGAGCATCAAGTGTAGGCATGGCCCATTTATGTAACTCCTCCCATTCCTCATCTGTATTTATAACCACTCATCTATTTATTTTAGTAGCTATTGTATCTCATTCAAAAAAATGGACATGAACACTAGATACATCGATGGTCATCTCTACCAATCTATCCCCCATGGCATCATCAAGAATATGTTGTGTCAATACATGGATTTCTAACGTGATGGTTGTCTCTTAGCACTCATAATCCCCTGAACCTACACATTCTGACAAAATACGTTAGATTCCTAATAAAATAAATAAGTAGCCAACTATACACAGAATATACAAACACACTATAAGAACATACCATCAACATCTATAAGGGGATCAATTTCTAGTACATCCTTTATAATAATCCTTCCTCTCAAAAATAGAGGTGCCCAACTATGATCTCTCTAAGAAGATGTGTAGGCATCAATCACTCCCACAACATCTACATCTGGTATATAAATCTCAGGATCCCATTCTATCAAGGGAATGAGATCTAAATCAATAGTAGATGGCCTCAATTTACTACCTAGCCTTAGAGGACTCAAGAATTCCTTAAACATACTACTGGTGTTGGGGGTACATACTAAACTATGTCAAACTGACACATAACTTGATCATACTAGAACTAATCATACACATTGATCCAATAGTCATGTAACCATCAGCTCAATCAAATACATCCAAGCTAAGAACCATTTTTTGGCCTTTCCTTGTATCCAATGTAAGGCCTCTAGATAATGTCCCTAATGTAGACACCTAAATATGGCCACCAATGACCTCCAACTAGGGTTTTGACCAATTTCCACTTGAAGTACACAATCTGGCCTAAAAACATTAAAATGCATTAAATGAGTTGAAATTGATATAATTTTGGTTAGAGTATCACTAAATGGGACAATTTAATTTATGGGCTAGCTAACTTTGATAAGATCATTCTGAGTTAAAATGCCAATTTTGCACCTGGGTGCTCTAGATTGTTCTTTCCTATAAAATTTATTGCAAAAGACGCGTGCCTTTATTATTATTTTTTTATAACATCCTAAACGGGATAACAGATCTAAATCATTTGACATTAACTTCCAATTCTAACATAATAAAAATTTGGACCAATAACAAGGCATTCTAATCAATTTGAGTAATTTGTACACAAAGTGCTTAATCATGCTTAAGATCTAGTTAAACCAAATTAGAGTCTAATTAGGAATTCCATGAAAACTTGTTGAATACATATTTTTAGAAATGATTACTGAATATTTGCATCATCAGGTGACCTCATTTTTGGGAAGACATCCCTAGGCCATAAATGCCATAAATATCAAGATTCATGCCTCTCATACCTCATCAAAGCCCTCCATGCATCTTAATTTTTCCTCTATCCCAAATATTGATGAGACTATTTATCAATTTTAATTTCATAATTGGATTAATCCTTAGCCACACATCTCAATCTTGAGATGGATGGTTTAGGTTGATTCTACCCATTTGCAATAATCTATAAATAGGAGGCCTTGCCACCTAAAGTTTTTGCTTGGATAATGCAAAGTTGCCATGCCAAATTAACTTTAGAGCCTCATGCAAATTAGTGTTATAATGCCAAATTTTTTAGCCAAGCCAAGCCACAAGCCAAAAGGTGCCAAGGAGAAGAGGAGATAGCCAAGCTTCCAATGATGAATACTTCATGAGCACAAACCAAGAAAGCCAATCAAAGAACACTCTTGGAGCATCAAGGAAGGTAAGGAATGTGTGTTTCTTGCATTTTATTTGTGCTTTGTTCATTTGTTTTTCTTCACTAAGCTCCCTCTTTGAGATAGGCTTAAGGTGTTAGCATTTAGTGTGTTTTGTTTGATTTTGGTTTCATTCACTAACATAATACTAATCTCCCCTTATTGCAATCTTATGTTCACAAATGGTACTCCTACACTCGTAGTGGACTCATATACAATCTAGGGATTAGTAATATGGTTACATAGGAAGAAATGGTACAAGACCCCTATGCATATAAGATTTATTATGAGATGGATCTGTATCCCTCTTATAATACTCAATTAGGGGCACAAAGCCAAGATCCATTGGTTAACTATTTGGTTAATACACCACCTTATTCAAAACAAGACCAAGAACAAACTGCACAATACCTAGCTATAATACCTACAATCGATGAACTAGTTTTACAATAGTCATGCTCTACTAATAAACCTTCCACATATGATCCATTTTTATTTGAGCATCATTTATTGGAGAACAAAGATGAGATTTTGCTTAGAACCATTAGGGGCCAAGTTTCTAGTAGACTTCCCCCATGAGAATTTACCAAGTCTAGTAAGAATGCCCCACAACATAATTTACGATCAATGGGCTTCTCCTAAATATCCTTTGGATCTAGTCCAAACAACATATTAGGACCCTAATATGCTTGACAAAGGAAAAACCTCATGGAAGACCACTTTTACCAAATGCAGATGGCATATCAAACCTACCTAAATCTAGCACATAATTTCAATTAGATGACCATAGTGAAGAAACCTCTTATTGACTTATTTCCTTCAACATGAGTTTTGATAGATTTAATTGGTCAAAACAATTAGAATTTAGACCCATTTGTGCAAAAAAAATTGGCATATAACTTGTTGCATATGCCCATTATTGAAGAAGTGTCTTCTATTTCTATGTAGAATAATGAGCAAAATATATTAGACAATGTGCAAGCAACATCCAATTCAAATCAAAGTGTTACTAATGCACCAAAAAATAGTCAAAAACATGTGCCTATAGTTAATATCATGAATAGACCATCATACCAGGGATTAGGAGTTTCTACATCCCAACATCAATCAACTACTTCATCAACTGTGTAACCAATAGGATTAGGTAGTCAAACAACACCCAATGTCATGCCTAAAAAATAGAATGTGACAAATCCTACTCCTCAACAAGGGATGAGTAGTATTCCATAATAGAAAGCACAATCTAGTGTACCAACACAATAAAGGCTGAATGTATTTCCACCTCAACAAGGGGTAACTAATGTTCCACCTCGTCGGGTAGTGATAAGCATACCTCTCTAGTCACAGACTAGTGTACTAATCCAAAACCAAATGATGACTAGCCAACAACATGTAAATATTAGTCAGTGATAGATTTAAAATCTTTAACATGCAGTCACTTCCCAATAAGGATTTGTTCAACAAGGAGGCTCCCATATTTTTCAATTACCTACTAGACAACAATTGGTTCAAAATGTGCCACAAGTTCAGAGATAGGGTCTTGGTTCACAAGTTCCCACTCAACAGTAAGGTTTGATTAGTTGGTAGCATGTCCCTTTTCAACCATAGTAGGCATAGTATAGTTATATCCCTCCATCCCAACCACAAAATCCTCCAAGTCAAACCTTTATAGCCAACCCAATCCAGAATATCTCACAACAAAATGTGTAATTTCAAGTATATCCTAATCTGCATATGCATATTCCTGGTCCATTTCCTAACGAAACCAATGTACCCCAATAGATATCTCCATCATACCCTAGTTAAAGTATCACCCTTTTGACCTCCCAACCATCTACCCAAACCAATGTTCCTTCTAGTTTCCTCTCCCAAGAATCGCAATAGATGAAGGATGTAATTGATGCCATTGAGAATGGAAAGCAAACTAAAAATTTTAAGTTGGATGATGTGTGTTCTTATCCAATCAACATGGAGTACTTGTAGATACCATTTCCTCCAAGATATGAACCACCAAAATTTTACAAATACAAAGGGAAAGGTGACCCTAAGGCCTATTTAATTGAGTTCTTTGTCACATGTCAACCAGTGGAATATAGTGATATATACCTTTTGTTGTTGTTTCTAAGGAGCTTGGCTAGACAAGCCTTGGAGTGGTTTTTAAAGTTTCTTAAGAATTCAATAACAGATTTTGATGATCTTTTTGATAAGTTTATGCAAAATGTTTTCTATAATATCGAACATGAGATTTCATTGGTTGACTTAACACAAGCAAAACAAAAGGCTAGTGAGAGTTTTGCAATTTATCTATAGTGATGGAGAGCCCTTGCAAACTGATTTGCCCATAGTTTACCATATAAATAATTAGCCATTGTGTTTACTAAAAATTTTCATAGTGAGATAACTTATCATCTGGAACTACAATGTGCACATACATTCAATGAGATCATCGATAAAGGCTTGTTGAATGAGCAAGCTCTTATTAATAAAGGGATCATCAAGCTTACTTCAACTAATTAAAATCAAGGTACCAATCAGAGAAGTGGCCAAAACCAAAATCCAATCCAAGCGTAAGCATCACAACCAGCATAGGCCAATAACCAAGATAGACCAAAGCAATTCAACTGCAATAGGAATGTTGTGGGCAATGGATTAACTGAATCATGTTATGTCCAAATAGTGTAAATATCATCTACACCACCTTTTTAGCTTACTCCTACCCAACAACCTCTCCAACCAATGCCACAAGCACAACAACCAAGACCCATGAAATAAATGCAGTAACCTTTACCATTATAAACCCCTCCTCCAAGGAGAAATGTACCTATGTGTCATGTCTTTAGTGACCTAGGAGAGCCTATTGAGTATATATTTCACAAACTTGCTACTACTAATCTGATTAGTTTGCCTATACCAAAACATTATCCACAAGGCATTCTTTATCCTGATTAGTACCATGAAAATGAATTCTATGAATATCATCGGGTCAATGGGCATAATCTATGAAGATGTGTGCAAATCAAGCATTTGATTGAGAATATGTTGGAGAATGGGAAGATAACATTGGATAATGGTGCTTCTACCTCCAATAAAAATCTTTGGATTTATCAAAACCCCTTTCCCCAACATAACACAAAGTAACATCATAAAAATCGTCATCAACAACAACACTAACCGATGCGACAATAAAATCAATAGTATCAAAATTAAAGGCCAAACTAGTAGAATCAATAGCAAAACTCACAATGTCGGAACAATGGACAAAACCAAGGTTAAAATGGTAACAACCAACAAACCTACCATATAGTTGCACATGAATACAATAGGTTTGTAGGTAATATTACATGGGGTAGCATTAATACCATCTCCATTAATCCTAGACTGAGAACTAATCAATCTAGACCATTTCTAAATAGTACCACTCAACCAAATTACATGGATAATCCTTCCTTGACTTAGGAATGCACACATGCAAACCAATAAATTAGGACTCCCACCTTTGCACCATATATAGATAACTTTCCCTTGCCATGTGACCACATAAAAGTGCACCAAAAACCAAGACTTGTCCTATCTGGTCCCACACCATTCCCAACATTTGTTAGAAAGTATGGTCTACCATCTAATCCTAATTATGAAATCACAACTTGGAGGTCAAAGATTACTATCTTAGGCCCACAACCATCTACCACTTTACCTGTTATCCAACCAACCATTCAACCTCAAAATAAACCATTAACCATTGACCAAGATAAAAGTTTGATATTATAGAACAATTACAGAAGACACCAACACAAATTTATATTTTAGATTTGATGTGAACGTCAATAATCCAGAATAACATTTTGAATGAGTTTTTAACCGTATCCACTATTGCTAGTGACATATCCCCAGATAAATTTCAAGCTTTGGTTCGACACATGGCTCCAACCCAACAAGTCACATTTAACCAAAGTGATATGTCTTCCCTTGGTCCATTCCATACTAATCCATTTTACATAAAAGTTTATATAAATTTATATAAAGTGAAATGTGTGCTTATAGACAATGGATTAGACCTCAACATAGTGTCTCTAAAGCTCATCAAGCTTCTTGGGTACACAATGGTAGATCTCCAACTAGAAATGATAACTATCAAAGCCTATGATAATCAAGAAAGAGAATCACAAGGCACCATTAGCTTACTAGTTATCATTGGGTCTTTAACCCATGATACACTTTGCCATGTGCTTGATCTTGAGTTGCCATATAATATTCTTCTAGGTAGGCCTTGGTTATATGAGATTCATGTAGTCCCATCAACGTTACACCAATGTATCAAGTTCTCCCACTCAAGGATGGAAGTGAATATTCCAAGAAATTTACACCCCTATGAACACTGTAAACATCTTGAGGCTGAGTTTCAAAGCCATAATTACAAATACAGTATGAATCCAAGTTTCAAGTAGGATAAAGGAAAGGCCATACTTATTGATCCTCTATAGGATAATTGCATAGATCATAATACCTTGGATTCCCTTTCCCACATGCCACCTCTTGAAGCTTTCAATCATTTCACCATTTCAGATAATGGCCCAGGAGAGTTATTGACCCTTGATACCTTCAATATTGCCAGCCTTCCTTAGAATCCAAAGACCATTGGATGACCTAAAAATACCCCACACATGCATTGGAAATAAAAGAAAAAAGATAAGGGAATTATCATGTTTATACCAGCATTTGGCCTAGAACTAGACCCTCTTAAAGGGGATGAATCATGGTTGTACAATTACAACTAATTTGATTGTTATAAAAGTAAAAAGCATCATATTCCCAATAGGATCATGGAGCATCAATATTATTAAGGAATAGGCCTTGAACTAAATCAACAACGAACCATTGAACTGATTTCCATGACTAAGTACAAAAGACCCTATGGACTTGGATTTAAACTGCTTGGGGGTGACCCCACATATCTTATTCAAGTTCCATCACTGATGGCTAGGGATGATGATGTTGATAGTGAAGCATAGTCTGATCATAGCCTCACCTTTGATGACCTAGCTGAGACTAACTTGTTTGATAAAAATGCCATATGCTCTTACCCCAATGATTTGTCACAACCCATTACCATTATATTATCCCCAACTGATAGATTGGGACCAATAATAATATAGTTTATCAATTGATGAGTTTTAGAATGATGAGGCATTATGTGGTTTTCTAGGCCTTAGAGACAATGTTGCATTGGGAGATCATAAATCAAGATTATCAATTACATTGGATCCTGAGCCTATTTTGGAGAGTTGGTGAATAGCCTTAGACAAAAACAAATAAGTAAAACATTGAGGTCCCAAAGTGAAAACCTCTTTGAGGCACTTTATGACCAGGGAAAAAGTAAATATAAAGCCCAATCTAGTGGTGAAAACCTATTTTAGGCACCATTAGATGGGGGTGTTCATTCTTCTTCAAATATAGACTAGGAGATCACCAACAATGAAATTGCCTATGGATCTAAGTTTAGTTTTGAGAAACGACAAGTATTTGATAAAATTATTAAAGAATTTCTAATTTTTTTATCACATGACCATATCTCCCATTAGGGGACTCAGATTCATCATGCCTAGAAGATGTTGAAGAGCAAGTCCTAAAAGAGGACCTTGATATACTCCAACAGTTCAAATCTTTGCCTACTATCCTAGAGATGGTTCGACCCTTCTAGTCAAAGATAAAATTGAGGTAAACATCGAGACTCCATTAGACTTGAGATGGATAAAATTAGGCATGTCCCTCACTGAGGAGGAATATGAAGTCTTTACAACTCTATTTAGATAATTTGTAGATATCTTTACATGGGCTTATTCTGGCATGCTAGGTTTGGATCCCTCCTTGGTTTTGCATCACCTTGTGGTAAATATTGATGCCAAATTAGTGAAACAAAAGATGCATAAGATGCATCCTCACATTTTTGTCTTGGTAAAGAAAGAGTTGGAAAAACTCTTAGAAGGATGTATCCAATCCATTGACTACTTAGAATGGATATCTAATGTTGTACCTGTAAGAAAAAACCTTGAAGGAATCAAAATCTATACTGATTTCTGAGTCATAAACAAATCTTGTCCTAAGGATGACTTTCCAATTCATAATATTGACATGATCATTGACTCCGCAATGGATTATGAAATTCTTTCACTCATGGATGGCTTTTTAGGATACAACCAAATTAGAATAACACCAAAATACCAACATAAAATAACATTCACCACTTCATGGGGAACATCTTGTTATCAAGTAATTCCATTTGTTATTAATAATACTAGAGCTACATATCAAAGGGCTATGACTATCATATTCTATGATATGATGCATGATATTGTTGAAGACTACATCGACAACATATTAGGAAAATCCAAGACTAGGGTTGACCATCCAATAGTGCTACATAAGATATTTGAAATATTGTGGGAGTAAAAAGTTAGAGTCAATCCAAAGAAATGTGTGTTTAGCATAACCTCATGCAAATTACTTGGCTCCATCATGTCTCATAGATGCATTTAAGTTGATCCAACCAAAGTCCATGCTATAATCAAAATGTTACCACCAACTAATTTGAAGCAACTCCATAGTTTGTAGGGTAAGATCCAATCAATCTGATGCTTTATATTTTAGTTAGCAAACAAGTTTCATCCATTTACACATCTTCTGATGAAGGTACTTGCATTTCAATGGGATGATCACTACCAAACAAATTTTTAACAAATCAAGGACTAGCTAGTTAATCCACCTATTTTGTTACCTCATATGCCATGAAGGTCATTCTTGTTGTATCTATCACCTACTGACAATGCCTTGGGGGCAATTTTGGCTCAACATGATAATAAGGGTGAAGAGCATGCAATATACTACTTAAGTTGTACCTTGGTCACATATGAACACAACTATGCACCTATTGAAAAAACTTGTCTAGCCATGGTCTTCATAGCTCAAAAATTGTGCCATTACATGTTGAATAATAAAACCATGGTCATTTCAAAATTAGATCCACTCAAGTATCTACTATCTAAAATAGATTTACAAGGTAGAATGGCCAAATAGATCATGCTTCTTAGTGAGTTTGACATAGAGTATGTCAATCAAAAGGAAATCAAAGGATAGGTCTTTACAGATCAACTTACTAAAGCACCCCTTGTAGATATAAATCAACTCACATTTAATTTTCTTAATTAATCCATAATGACCATCACTGACACACCTCTTGAGGAGCAGCACTAGAAGCTATATTTTGATGGTTTATTTAGTACACATGGATAAGGGATAGGACTCTTATTTATTATACCACAGGGGGATCTAATCCATAAATGATTCAAAATTAGTTTCCTTCATACAAACAACATGGCCAAATATGAAGCACTTGTTGTAGGACTTTGATAAGCAGTACACTAAAACATATCTCATCTCCAAGTTTATGAGGATTCTCAGTTAATCATTAATTAGGTCACAGACCATTTTCAAACTAAAGATGACAATTTGGTTCCATATAAGGCTATGGTTGATACCCTAAAGCAACAAATTACAAATATCCAATTTAAGAATATACCGAGGGTTAGTAATATAACTGTAGCTATCATGGCTACTATTGGCTCTCTAATTCAAAAAATAAACTAAGCTAGAGAGTATCAATCCCTCATCAAGAATTTGTTAGCACCAGCTCATGAACCTTCAACCATTGCAATGATTTATGATATTATTGGTCCTAATTATATTTGGTACTCAGATCTTTACAACTACCTTCATGACCAAGTTATACCACCTAACCTATCTCAAAAACAAACCAAATTTTTTATTCATCATTCCACTTGTTATACTATACTTGGATCCACCCTTTATCGTCATAGTTTTGATATAACTCTGCTTCATTGTTTAAATTTGACAGAGTCTCCAATAGAGTTAAGAGAATTTCATGAAGGGGTATGTAGAGATTATTATAGTAGGGTAGTCATATCGAAAAAGATCTTGCGTACTAGTTATTATTCACCCATGATAGATGTAGATGCATATGTAAAGAAGTGTGACAAATGTTAATGACATGCTAATCTAATTCATGCCCCAACCCAAAATCTAAAACCAATGTTGACACCATGGCCATTTGCTACATGGGGACTCGACCTCATTGGGAAGATCAACCCCACTTCATTTGATGGCCATAAATATATCCTTACCAACACCAAGTATTTCACTAAGTGGGTTGAAGCTATACCCCTCATTTACATGACTAAAAAGCAAATTTCCAAGGTCATCTTCAACCATCTCATTTGACACTATAGTATCCCCTCTAGCATTATATTTGATAATGGAGGATCATTCAAGAACATGGATGTTGACAAGCTATGTACCAAATATAAAATCATGCAACATTTTTATACAACATATTACCCTCAAGGTAATGGCTAGGCTGAAGCATCAAATAAAACCATTGTCAATATTCTCAAAAAGATTGTCAATGATGCTGGTCATGATTGGCACCTATAGATATTCCCTACCCTTTGGGCATACCATACCAATCATCATACTCCCATAGGAGCCACTCCATACTTGTTTATGGTAATGAAGCCATCCTTTCCATTGAGGTCAAGTTACTTTCACTATGCATATCTTTCAAGCATGCTCTAGATGATCATGACTATCGAGTAGCCCACCTGCAAGAGCTAGACCTACTTGATGAAAAATGCACAGCTACACTCAACAATCTTCAGGCATATCAAAACTGACTCAAAGGCCACTATAATCTGCATGTCAAGTATAAATTTTTTGAAATTAGTGATCTTGTTCTTAAAGAAAACCAAATAATACCATGACTAAGAAGAAGCATAAAGGTAAATTCAAACCAAACTAGATAGGGCCTTTCATCATTACTACATATTATGGATCAAGAGCATATAGGCTCGACACACCAAACATAGATGGACTTCCTAACTGATGAATATTATTCACCTTAAATTCTATTATGCTTGAGTGCTAGGGTGTATTGTCTATAAGGACCATTTCATGTTGTGCCATTTTTTCCCTATTCTTTTTTATATGAATATCATGTTTATCATTCCTTTTAACCCATTCCATCTTCTTTACTATCCCATTCTATTGACCAACCATGTTCTAAATCCTATCTAGCTACCCTGTTTGACCTTGGTTTTTTCCATTCATTACATATTTTTATCACCAAGGAATCTGATAAATTTCATTAGTTGTTTTAAGTGCTTTAGGCAGAGATTATATTTTGGAGCAGTATGATAGAAGTTTCAACAATTGTATCCTTCATTTTTTATTCTTTTTTTATCACCGATCTTGATACTAATTATAACTACCTTTGGGAAAATTAGTACCACTGATCTATGCTATTATGCCCTATTATAACCACTTATGGGAAAACTAGGGTCAAAATTTATTTATTAAGCCTTGACATACCAATTTACCACTTCCTATGCCATACTATGCCTTTTTACCAACTGTGCCTATTTTGTTTGAATTGATGGCTACACTAGTTTGGTTCCTCTACTGTAAAGATAGAACTACAGTGACTTGAGGTCCTACTCTAGGACTATGTAGGTAGTGCTCAATACTTGTTGAGGTTAGCTCAGTCACCCTTTCCACCATGCTCTCACCATTTTGTGAGCAACCTAAGTTTGAATGCTCTTGTTATTTTATGAGAAACCTAAGTTTGAACACTCTCACCATTTTAGAAGCAAACTAAGTTTGAATAATCTTGTTGTTTTGTGAGCAACCTAAGTTTGCACACTCTCACCATTTTGTGATCAAGCTATGTTTGAATGCTATTTTTATTTTGTGAGCAACTTAAGTTTGAATGCTCTCGCTATTTTTTGAACTTGAACCATTTAATGTCTCGTCATTCTTGATCGAGTTAAGATACTTTGAAAATTCCAAAAAAAATTGTAAAATCATTAGAAAAAAACAAAAAAACTGACTACTTCTTTGCCTTAAAGATTTTGGGAACCCTTTCTAAGTTTCAAGAAAATCACTTGTTTCTTAGTTTCCTCATCCTTTTTGGGCCTTTGGCTCTCACGCACTTGCCTTTCATCAAGACCATTCCTATTCTTCTATCACATCCATTGTGTTTGTTTTCATCAGTTATCACATTCTTCCCATTCCCTTGGAGAACTACATTTGGCCTAAAGTTTTTTTAATTGGCTATTACATCCATGAAACTATGTAGGCAGCGTCTACTTACCTAGTGCATATGGAGACAGCTTGACCACCCCCTTCCTTTTTTTCTATTCCCCCATTTTGTTCATTTGTTAAGTTGTCACATATTTTCTAGGAGAAATGTTTGTATGGTTTGTATTGCATTGTTTGTTTGTTTGTTTGTTTTTACTTCTTTTATTTATTTGTCTGCCTGTTTGTTTGCTTTCAACACTATTTCCTTGATTCAATTCGTGTGTGTTCATTGGGTGATTCCTTGCCCACACTTATACTCAAATCCATACATATTCATAGGTTTACATTATCATCAGGGTTTCTATCATTTTTGCATTGTTTTCTATTGAGTATTGGATTATGGGAGTTAGTCCTTATGCATATTTTGGCCAAGTCCTCATGATCTTATATCATGATGCCTACCAATACATGCTACAAAAAACCTCATCTTCAAGAATTCTATTCAACAATGGTGGCATCAACATCTCTTTGGCATCAACATTCCAATCATATCCCAAATAGAGTAATTAACTATGAAAGAATTTTAACATTAGTTCATACGAGCATCTCCCTACTAGTAGGTTGTTTCAATTCATCATTACCCTCTATGTTAAGTTATCATCATCATCACCCAAGTTTATCATGTTTTCCATAATCGGTGTCCAATAATTATAACTACCTATGGGCAAATCATTGTACACCATCCCACCTACATTTCTCAATAATTATAATCGCCTTTAGGAAAATCATTGTGTTCTCACCACTTTACTTTTTCTAGACATATAGGGGCATGGTGTTATCTTGTTTGTCTATCATAACTGGGGCATCTCCATCTTTTGAATGATTATAACCACCTTTGGGCAAACCATTTTACACCATCCCACTTGCATTCTTAGTTATTTTGACTACTTTTTCAAAATCATTGTATTTTCACCCCATCACCTTTCCTTTCTTTGGTCCCCTCATTTTGCTTCTTATCGAGGGACTATTTATCGACCTAATTGTGCCAACCATTCCCTCAAGGGGGCATCATAAAGTTATTTTATCATCATTGCAATTTTAGGCATACATGGCCTTTTCATTCTTTGATAAGATGTTACTATGCTTATATCTTGCAACACCTTACCAAATAGGGGCAAATTGTAGACAACTAAATTTGGCCACCAATGACCTCCAACTAGGATTTTGACCAATTTCCACCTAAAATGCACAATTTAGCCCAAAAATACTAAAATATATTAAATGAGTTGAAATTTATATATTTAAGTGCCAATTTTAGCTAGAGTATCACTAAATGGGATAATATAATTTATGGGCTAGCTAACTTTGATCAGATTATTCTGAGTCAAAATGCCAATTTTGCACTTGGGTGCTTTGGATTGCTCTTTCCTATCAAATCTCTTGCACAAGACATGTGCCTTTATTATTTACTATTGGTAACATCCTAAATGGGATAACAAATCCAACGTATCTAACATTGACTTCTAATTCTAATCTAGTTGAATTTTGGACTAATAACAAGGCATTCTGATTAGTTTGAGTAATTTGTGCACAAAGTGCTTAATCATGTTTAAGAGCTAGTTAAACAAAATTAGATTCTAATTAATAATTATATGGAAACTTGTTTAATACTTGTTTTTAGAAATGAATATTGAATATCTACATCATTAGGTGACCTCATTTCTTGGGAAGACATCCCTAGACCATAAATGCTACAAATATCAGGATTCATGCCTCCCATGCCTCATCAAAGCCCTCCATGCCTTTTAATTTATCCCCTATCCCATATATTGATGAGCCTATTTATCAATTTTAATTTCATAATTGGATTAATCCTTAGCCACACATATCAATCTTGAGATGGATGGTTCAGGTTGATTCTACCCATTTGTAAAAATATATAAATAAGAGGCCTTAAAATATGAATTTTAATCTTGGATAATACAAATTTACCATAACAAATTAACATTAGAGCCTCATGCAAATTAGTGTTATAATTACGAGTTATTGAGCCAAGCCAAGACAAGTCATAAGCCACAAGGTGCCAAGGAGAAGAGGAGATAACCAAGCCTCCTTTGATGAAGACTTCATGAGTACAAAATGAGAAAGCCAATTGAATAACACTCTAGGAGCATCAAGGAAGGTAAGGAATGTGTGTTTCTTGCATTTTATTTGTGCTTTGCTCATTTATTTTTCTTCACTAAGCTACCCCTTTGAGATAGGCTTAAGGTGTTAGAATTTAGTGTTTTGTTTGATTTTGGTTTCATTCACTAACATAATACTAATCTCCCCTAACTGAAATCCTATGTTCATATCTAAATTTCAAACTATCCAACACATGTTGGCACTACATCATGCTCCTATTGGTCATGTGACCTATCCCTATCCACCTCTCTATAAATAACTTTAGATGATACCAACCATCCTATATAGGTAACACTAGCCTACTCATTTTTATGTGCTCATATGCCCAATAGTTCAATAGTGTCAATGATCCAATCCATCTACCACATATCTCTTACATGAAATGATATAACTCCCTATATAGGTAAGCTAACATCATCTAGCCCCATGAATACACAATACCATGCTCTTCTATATCTTTCACTATCTATTGCATCCTATAGAATATTGATACACTTCTCCCATCTGTATCCACAAATGAAGCTAATAAAACTCCTAAAAAATTACATAATCACATAACCTCGACAATAAAAATCAGTGTCAATAGTATATCACTATGGCTCCTTCTACGATGATTCTGTGAAATCATAATAAATAAATACCTAGAATCCCAAGGTATATCCTAAGCACCTATATATTCCTATAGTATGTATCTCTATTTCAAGATAGGTAATCATAAAATCTTGTACACATCCTCTAAAGTAACAATCATATCTTTAGTTGGTAACCAAAAAGTGTAGGTACCTATGTCCCATCTCTTGCGTAATGTTGTCATCATGTGTTTATCCCAGGGTATAGGATCTAAGAATGCCACATGTCCAAACCTATTTTCTCAAGCACAACCATCTCAACATCTGCCAAGGGTAGACCCAATAGGGTCTTCATCATCTGTATAGTACAAAACTCCTTCATATAGGCATCAACCTATACATTACAACCAAATTAGTCATCATCAATGTAATGCAAAAAACTAATAAATAAAAATAAACATAAATAAATATAATACAATGATCAATGTTATAATTTATGACTACTATACATTAGTGTTGCATACATGACAATAACACCACATTCTGGACACTAGTGATAGGTCTGAGACAATAATGCCTAAACAAGGACATTATCACAATTTTACAAAACAAGTCCTAAACTAATTTTTTTAAATAAAAATAGTAATAAAAATGCATTACAAATCATAACAATAGAAAATAGTATGGGCTCCTTACCAGGATAACCTCCTCCCCACCTTTAATTTGTGCCTCAACCTCCTCATGGTAGCTCAAATTGGCTTTTCATTTCCTCAACATATTTATCTAACTCAGACAAAAATTTGCTCTCAACTAAAATTCTCTAAATGAATTACCAAACTAATCAAATGTGACCTTATTAAAGCTGGCCTTGTGTGCCAATTTCACTAACTAATACCAATCCCTTTCCAGTGTGATATCTTGAAAATCATAGCCCCAATTTATGAATCATTGCTTTCACATGGTACTTGACATCAATGAAAAACACCCTATATTGGTCAAACCAATATACTAGTCACTATTAATTATATAAAATGATATCATCATAATTCAACTCAATATAGACAAAACATTTATTCAATAAATTTTTTACCAATCAACTTGGTCACATTAAATAAAGTATTTAAACTTAAAATAACATCACACCTTCAACTTAACACTAGCACGACCAATCATTACCACTTTTGGTTAGACACCCTCACCATAGTCTTGGCTCTCTAAAAAAAGGGGGGCTAAACACACATAAATTACTTCAAACATACAAAGTTTCATATAGATTTAGACATATAGGTCTACAAAGATATTCATATTCATAGGTTCACACACATATACAGTCTACTCAGATATAGATTTGGGCATACAAGTTTACACATATATTCATATATTTAGATTCATAGGTTCACATAGATATATAGTCTAACCAAATACATATTTAGGCATACAAATCTACACAAATATTCAAATATTCAGATTCATAGGTTCACATAGATATATATTCTACTCTGACACAAATTTAGACAGACAAGTCTACACAAATATTCAAATATTTAGATTCATAGGTTCACATAGATATTAGTCTATTCATATATAAATTTAGACATATAGGTCTCTAATTTTTTTTAGATATTCAGATTCATAAGTTCACAAAAATATGTAGTCTACTCAAATACATATTTAGATACATAGGTTTACATAGATATACAAATATTCATATGCATAGGTTCACATAGATGCATAGGTATACTCAGATACAAATTTAAACACACATGTCTACTTAGATATATAGGTTAACTCAAATATATAGATGTTCAGTTACACAAATACATTAATCAAATATCAAGATTAGTGAGCATGATGTAGGGCACACTTCCTTGATCCCCATTTTTAGATTATTAGGTTACACTTAGTATTGTCATGAGTATCATCACCAGGTTTTCACTAGTTTGGCTCATAGGACCATATGTAGTGGTTGATCTATATAATTCTACCAGATGCAATTCACATACTCATATTTAATCTAGATATTAGAGTGGGGGAAAATGATCTTTGTTTCTCCACACATTCAGTTTACACACTCAAATTCAGTCTAGATGCGTAGTGGGAGCAAGTGAACCTTGTTTTTCTACACATTAAGTATATATAATCATATTCAATACAAATATTAGGGTGAGGGGAAAAATATGGGTTTTTATTCCTCATGATTCAATGCACCATTCAGATTCAATATAAGGGGAATCCACACTATGGATTTCCTCTTCACATATTGTACTCTAGCCCCTGTCCACTTATTTGGCAAAAAAGTGGGACAAGTCCAAAACACATTCACATAGGTAAGTATAGGTATGCATTCCTCTTTTTCTTTTACTCTAGTAATTTCATTTCATTATATTACTAGAATAAATGGGGGGAAAATGTAAACACACTAATTTTGTCAAGCAACCACAAGTACTATGTATTATTTTGTTCTTTCACATGAAGGTTTTAGTGATGAATATAGTATTTGTTAGCATGGTCATTTTGATCTTTATTATGTATTATTTTCCTTATTTGTATCACCTCTAGTGGTCATAAGTCACCTTTTCCTAGTCATAGGCCCCCATAACATTTCTTGCATGGTTTTAGATCTACTTTAAGACTTAGGACACTAGAACCATTTTCAAGACAATAACATAACATGACATTAGTGTCTAATTATGGCTCGTGCCTGATGGACCTTTTCTCCCATGTTTGAGTCCTAACCCTTTCTTAATCCTTCTCTTAGATTTTTTATCCCTCTTTTATGACTTGTCGACCAAAGAACAAGGTCTTATATTCAAATCAATGTTCCTTCTATATAAAGAGTTTCACAAGGCATTTTACATCTAGCACTTATTATTTTGGCACATAATTACATAAAATCAATCAATAGTACAGCTCAATACTCTACATACTACTCAACTATCACATCTATACATTGCATGCTTGATGAAATAAGGGCCTAAGTGAAATTCATTATAACATACCATGCAAGTTGATTATGAACATTCCCTAAGGGAGAACTATGTGCAATGTAAGACCCCTAACATTGGGGTTAATGTAGATAGTGGCTAGGCTAATAGGGTTTTTTCTCTGCATGATTGTAACATCTCAAAACACAATTTTTCCCTTACTTTTTACATTTGATTCAGTTATTGTTTCATGTATGTACATATTCATTAGGGTTTCATAAGAGATTAAGCTAAAATAGTGACAGGCAAATTCCCAATGACACAAAGCCACCTATAGGATTTATAAAACCTCCTACACATTTCTTGAAAGTCTTAGATAGTTCATATAAGAGGGCCACTATTGCCATAATTAGACACTAGTGCCACATGGTTCTATTGTCTTGATATTGTTGCTATAGTTCAAGACCATATTTCAATAACAGTCAAAAAATGAAAGGTGTATGCCTATCTCTCCAGCCTATTTTAGTTCCCTAATCTATATAAATGTATATTTTTTTCCAAATAAGAAATCTTTCTCTTCTTACTGGCTATTTTGGAAAATTTCAATTAAGTCAATTATTTATAGCTTTATTTCAGATTAGTATCATACTCATCCCTTTACCAACATAATATTTACATCATGTTAAGTCCTAAAATGTTAAAACAATAACCATGTCATTCACCAATGAGCATACACATGTATGATAAAAAAATCTCCATTATATTTACCAAAATAGTACGTACATTAGGTCACATAATTCTCTCCTCTACCCTCGATATATTTTTGAGGGTTTTTATTAGTAGCTTATAACTAATTGTACCTAAAACTCAAATCAATGTGGTGCATAATTAAATGTATAGGTCCCATAACACAAAAATGGTCTTACATTTTTTTATAACATTACACATTAATGCGATATCATTATATACAAATATATTATACTTTATGGTTATCCTATGGTGCCAACATCCATCCACCCTAATTATATGCTTTGTTCTCAAATCTCTTCATTGACATGGACATAAAGAGACTAGCCAACTTAGGTACCACAATCAAAATAGTATCATTAAAAAAATTGGCCACTTTTGTAGGTTTTCATTAAGTTGTGCCTTGAAAGCTTATAAATTATTGATGAAATACTTTGTTACAACTGCATCCACATTATTCAACTCCTTTTGAGCCTCAATATTTTCAAATTTAAGCTTGGACAACTTTGGTAATGCAATTTCCAACTCCATCAATTAGTATCGTATATTTGCATGAAAGTTTTGTTGTGTTATATGTTGTGTCTTCTATCAAGTGAGTTATTGCATCAATGCTTACATATTTGTATCCAAAAATGTTTCCTTAGTATCATGTAAATTTATATCAATAGAAGTAAGGGATTGAGAGAAAAAACACTACTAGGGTTTTGGGTATGTGTGCCATTATTCTTACTTCTTACTGAATTCTATTCATACCACAGTCCTTCTTAGCACCTGCATGATAATAAAATTTATTAGAATTTAGGAGGATCACCTTAGGGTGATATCAATATATTTAATGACCTCCTTAACTTATCATCTGATGGTTGAATCCATGATAGATAGAAGATCTCTAATCTATGGCATTGCCTCTCAAGTGATGAGGAAATTTATCTCCAAAATTTTCCACGAGGTAATGACTCTTAACCTAATGTTGTTTTGCCTATACCTGAGTTTAATTATCCATATCAATGGTTGGAAAAATTATCCTTAATATGGTATTTTGAAGGTCATATCCCTTCTAAAAGTATACTTAAGACTTGGGTTCAATCTTCCTAGACCATTCATGGCATTAAGCTAGAGAACATCCAAAATATGATGAAACAAAATTTTATACTACATTTCATAGAATCGACCCATGATAGTGTGATATTGAAAAATTACACCACCTAGAACCTCTATAACTCATTATTGGTACCCTTGCCCTAGACCCAATATTTTTTTATCTCAAAGCATGATGCTCTGAATGTCCCCATTTGGGTGGAGTTCCTTGGTTTTTCTATTCCTTGTTGGCATTTCATTAACCAAATTATGTCTTCAATTAATCATGTTATATGCCATGAGCCTATGATATTATATTCCACCTACACCCCAAAATTGGTCTACATTGAAGTATATTTATTGAAGTATTTCAAATATTTTGTTGAGATTCAAGTTGGTGAGTCTGCACACTCATTGGGTCCTCTATATCAACTTGTCTAACATTTACTTCTATTGTCAAGACACTAATCATAATATAAAGGATTTCCCAATTATTTACCTTGCAATATGGTAGATCCCAAGCCCACTTATGATAACCCCAAGATTACTTAGGAGGATGGGTGGAAATTGGGGGAAAAAAATATAATAATGGGCTCGCTCATCAGTCCCTTGTGAGCAGTAATAAACCATATTTAAATTCTATACCAAAGGTACTAATTAATATAACTTAATATAGTAGGGAGTTGCCAAATAACACTCAAACTACTAAGGAATACATCCATTATTAGGTGGAAATGACAAAACCCCATTTTTACAGTACTCCCATAGTCACAAATGTTTGGGTTAATTCTCAAGTTTTTTTGGAATTTTTTCCTAATATTTTTGATCTCCTACCACATATTTTATATCTTTTAGGGGAAATCAAATGTTTTTTCTTTCCCTCTAAGGAGTATTCAACTCACTTTTTTAATCCATCTTTAGGAATCTATAGAAGATGCAAATTATGTGGTTGAGTTGGCAATTTTTTCTTTCCAATAATGAACAATTTTTGAAGAATAGATACGAAGCCCTTGAAGGGATCAATTCTGAGGATATGCCTCTCGACACATATAATATATGAATTATTAGTCATGGAATTTTTGGGGTCTTAAAAAATCAAATTTTAAGTACATGGTGAGATATGTCAAGAAAACATTTATGGATATGGACATTCTTTACTTATAGGAAATTAAGGTGGTGGGTTTTCTTCTTTTTAATGTTAACAAAGTAATATGGCCTAATATTTTAGTATTGACAAACAATCATGACCCAGGTCATGATGGCCTTATGACATTTATCTCTCCAAAATGAAGGACACATTTTTTGGATTCTAGATGTGATCCTTCACATTGTTTCATTCAAGCACTTTTCAATATTATGAACTATTATTTTGGCATCATTAATGTTTATGCCTCAATTGATGTACATAAAGGATGGTTATGTGGTAATGGATTGAAAATTTCATTCCCTAACATCCACTAGGGAATATGTAGTGACTTCAATATGGTAGAACATCTTGCTAACAAGTTTGGCATTCTACCAATGAGATGGACTATTGTTAAAAGAGATGCATGGATTTTCATGCAAAAAGAATTCAAGGGTTTTATGACCCAAAACCTATCATCATCCCATGTCTGAAGTTTGGTACACTTGGACCAAATTTAAAATTGGATTTGATCACATGTTAAAATGACTTGATCGGGCTATGCTCTCCAATCAGTTGTACTTATTTGACAATATCTTATCCATGTTGATATAATCCATATCGAATTTTGTCATTTTTGACCATTTTCCTATCTACTTCTGCATTATTTGGTTGTTCAAAAATCCCAAAATCCAAAAAAAATAGTTTTTTTATGAATAGGGCTTTAATAGAACATTGTCTTACCATGGCCCACATTAAAGTGGGTCTAAAACATGGGTCATTGGTGTACTCAAAACCCAAAATAGATTCAATGGTGGGTTGATACACCTAATCAGATGACTAGATTTCTCTAGGTCTATGGCCACCAACTAGTTAAGATACAATGACACTCTTACTCTAAGACTTCCTTAGAGATGAGCCATGTAGTGGTGGTGCTCAAATAAAACCCATTCAATGAAATTTAATAATTGTAGGTGACTAGATTGATGCAAAATATCTAAATTACAAATATATATAATGCGTGAGTAACTAAAATTTGAGTGTGTCTACATTGGATCAAAGTGGGAGATAGAATTTATAAAGATTTTTTTCAAATGCTCAAAGCCAAAAATCCTTTTCAATAGATCAAAGCCACCTAGGAGGATGGTCATCACCTCAATAAAATGCTTGATATGGTCAAAACCTTTGCTAAATATTACCAACATGATTTATAAAAGCAGGTACCTTCATTGGAGTGGCAACAAGCTCATGATAAATGCCTTTCAATTTTTTGAGTAAAGTCACTCCTACTCAAAGGGTTACCTATGATAAACAACTCTCTTTTCAAGATTTATACAATTTAATTATGAAAATTGCCAATGATAAAGATCTTGGTTGAGATGGATTTTCTTATGAATTTTACAATAAAATGTTAGATTGTGTCAAACCTAATCTTTATCAAGTATATCTTGAAGGATTCCATAGATAATCCTTGGGCTTGAGTATTAAAAGAGGGAACATCAAATTCATCATAAAAGATGGTGATTCTAAATTAATATTCAATTGGAGGCCTATTACTCTACTTAATATCTCCTAAAATATTATCACCAAAGCTTTATCACTTCATGTTTACCACTTTCTGCCTTTGATTATTTAAACTGAATAAACAAGGTTCATCCAAGGCATATATATCTTAGATAATGCTATTTCTCTGTAGGAATGTATGGGATGAGTTTACTACTCCAACTAGAGGTCATGTTTATCAAAATTGACTTCAAAAAATCATATGTCCCTATAGAGTGGCCATTCATTTTTGCTATGTTACAAGCTCTAGGATTTGGCCCAACCTTATTGTAATCAATGCATATAGTTTTTGTTGATGCCTCTACCTTTATTTCCATTAATGGAGTTAGCTTAGAGAAATTTGGTATTTTCAGATCTATTAGGTAGGGTTGTCTACTGGTTATAGCCCTTTATGGTCTTGTTACTGAAGGTTTTATCTATTTACTTGCCAATGTTCAATCTCAAGGCCTAGTTTCAGCTATTTGTTGGTTATGACATTTATTTGCTTGTTGAGGAGCCCTTGAAACTTATTAATGATAATTTCATAGATGATTCATTTCTCACTCGCATTGAGGATAAAACTAATATTTCTAATACTATAATTTGTCTTGATATTTTTTTCTTGCTTCTGGCTATTCCATGCAATGGCATGAAACCTAGTGTTAAAGACAATATTTCCTCCTCCACATCCTTAGATGGATCTCTATGAGTGGAAATTACTTTAGCATGATGAATTTTTTAAGTTTTGGGGTATCCCTTTTACTTTCCAAGACTTCCCCTCCATACTTTGGCAATATGTGGTGGACAGGGTGGAAAATAAATTGTTGTATTGGATCACCAAACACTTATCATTAGCTGGTAAATTTTAAATTTGGTCTAAAATTATTGAAGCTACCCATCTATATTATTCTCTAGGTGCCTTCCAAGTAGTTGGTTTGAGAAATTGAAAAACTACTCAAAATTTTCATTTGGGCTAACCCCTCCATTGAAAAAGGTTTCCATAAGGTGACATGTGAATATTGTTATATTCCCCAGGAGTCAGGTGGTATGGGATTGATAGATGTCTCTCTCCAAGGTTTACCTCTCAATTTATAATGGATTATACATGCCATTAAAGGAAAATAAGCTTGTAAGGTGTTTGTCTACAATTATATTGCTCAAGAATCCCTTTATGGTTATGCAACATAGAAAGGTCTTAGTTTTTCTGAACTCTTTACTCTTGTTGGCTTTATGAAAGTTGTGGGCACCTTTATGATAAGAAGTATCTAGAAAACCTAAGCAAAATTCAAGCCTTAGATATTATGGAATGAATTTGGGTTTAGAAATGGACTCTCTATTAGTCAACACCTCATATGGTGGTCCCTTATCATTAAATTTCATGAATCTCCTCTTGCAGAGGTACTTTAGATTCACTCCCTCAAATTATTTGAAGGAGAATTCATATTGTGCAAGTCTTTTTTTGTAAATATACTCATTTTTTACTCCCTTGTGATTAATTCAAAGTTAAATACAAAATTTACTTTGTATAAAAAGAATCTTATGAAGAGATTGTGGAAGTTGTCCTAGTATAACTACTTCACAAAATCATGGGCAATTATTCTTGCCCTTAGTGGTGTTATTGTAGGGTTTTTCTCACTTTAAATTTTACCTACATAGTTTTTAGTTAGCTTGTTTAGGATTATTAAGGTCATTAGGGTAAATACAGTTAATGTGTTTTCGAATTGTGAATTGAGTTTTTACATTAATGGTGACCTACTATCTCACTATATAATGTACCTCCTTTATACTTTTTGGATAATCACTTAATGAACATTTATGAAGCCCAATTTTAATTTGCATTACTTTCACATTTTCCTAGGGTTTTCAAGAAATCTATGACATTTAATTATTTTGGAGTAATCTAACATGGTATAAAAACTCTAATCTGATGACCATTTTGTCATTTCTAAAATAATTGGCAAGATCTTTCCTACATGCATTCTTATTGGTTTTATTGATTTTTAGCAGTTTCATAGATTTGGTGGGATTTCATAAAAATTCATGTATAATATATATTTTAATTCTCCAATAAAAAAATGAAAACTATCATCATATTTTAGAAGGCATGAAACCCTAAAATTGACTATAAACATGACCTAGATTCGTGATAATGATTTTCAACCATTTTTTGAGGGTTTCAGGATTTTTAAAATCATTTCACGTATATCTATACAATGAGATTATAAAAATAGGAAAAAAAATTAGGTTATTTTGAGTTCACAAATAGGTCTCTTAATTTTTGGAGGAGATGTACCAAGTCTACAATTTTTTGGGTTTTTCAGTTTTGACAGAGTTTCTAACCCTTACAAGTAGTTTTGACAATTTTTAGTCTTGGTTGGACTTTTCCTATTGGGAAAATAGGCGTGTGAAAAAATTTTAGTGAGGGGAACCTGAAAATAGTGTGAATAACCTCCATGTACTTTTACTACCCTCTTTGCATGTTATGAAATCTAGGAGCTCATCCAATTTAACCACTCATAAAAGGTCTTAGCCCCTCGATCATATGAGAAATAAGCCCTTGATCACTTTAAACCCATAAGTGATTAAATTTTACTCAAAATAGGTTTAAGTTTATTTTTTGGAAAGTTGATGCTTAAATTTTTCTTTTGGGGAAGTTGATTCAAAAAAATTCTTCACTATTTCTACCCAAAATTTCTATATGAGCAAGATTTTCAAATAGGGATAACTTTTGATCAGTAACTCAGATTTGATTGTCATCTTATTCAAAAGTGCTTATATTTTTATGATCTATATATTGGTGAAATTTTTGGGTTCTATAGAGCCACCCATTTTCATATATTTTACCTTTTTGATGTATTATTGGTAGATCCTGACATCCCTCTAGTTCTTTCATACTTATGCATAGATTACTTAAGACACATTATCAACTGTGTCTAATTTATATAGGATCATGATTGTATTTGAAACCTTAAGGGGTGGTAACTATTGATAATTATGGGGGGGGGGGGTATTGTGTGGTGTTGTGTATTATTTAGTGTCTCTTTTACACATTCTCATTTTCTACATTGTGTTGATCCTTGGCATTCTTAGCTATGCTTGACATCCTCTTCATGATCATACATTATTATTATAACTAAGGGTCAATTTAGTTATTTTATGTATCTTTGAGCTTATTTGTCTTCTCTCATTCATGTTGAATTTACTTGAGAGATGCCTATGGAGGAAAGTTGATTTTACACCAATGGTTCATCTTGGAAAGAACAACTACGTTTCTTGGCATGCTTATATGGAAAATTTATTCATGAAAAATGGAAAGAATCATATTCCATTATTATATGGATATATTCCTACTCAAACTTTTTATGATAATTAAATTAAATGTGATAACAATTATGACAACATTTATGGTACCTTGTTGCTGCACATTTCATGAGATCTACATCACCATGTGTAGTTCACCATGTATTCCAACACTATTTGGAGCATCCTTTAGTATATTTTCAAAGATATTTATAAGATTTATATCACTATTACTCCTCTTCCTATTGTCTCTTTAGAGACTATTTTACTCTCTCCTCCTACTTCTATTTCCTTTGATGACACATCCATGGTGAAAAATGTTCTTCATTCTATCGAGAAACCACTATAGGATGAGATTCTCACTGACCTTAGTTGTCCCATTATAGATTATATTTTCATTCATGTGCATGATGTTATTATTTTTAAGAAAGAAAAGAGTGGTAATTTAGAGGACACTATTGTTTCTAGTGAGAGTATACCTTATGAGAGCATTGATGACTCTTCGCTTACTATGGATATTCAGTCTATAGATTCATGTGATTCATTTGTAGTATCTTCTTTAGCTTTGAGGGTTGTTAATCCAATGTCTCCACTTCTCATGGACATTCTTTAAATGAATGCTCCATGCCATTATTCTTAACCATACTCACCTATACTTGATGACACTTCTGATCCTGAGTACATCTTTGAGATTGATGACTCTTCCTATAGGAAAAATGACTACAATAGCAATGGGGACACACCTCCACCATCTTCTTATCACATTGTAGATGTTGAAGAGTTAGTTCTTGATCCACCTACTTTTATTCCACTTTTGACATTATAGGGTGCAAGTATATTGATCTAGGACTTATTAAACATTAGATAGTCTATTCCATAGATATAATGTATTCTACAGTCCATTTTATCCTCTACTCCCATTACACCATCATTAAATGGAGAAGTTGGATCATCTACTATACATGAGGAGTACAATTCCTTGTATAGAAACCACACCTTGGTTGTATATCTATTAGGCAGTTGGTGGACACATTCATCATTCCAAGGTGATATACTCTTCATTGCACATACTTCTAACATGTTCACTTTAGTGTCATTACATTCAGTTCTTGTGCACGATCTTACCTCACCTATGCCACACTTCTATTTTAGACCCTACTTAGAAATATTTGTACTGATACCTCCTTCATATAACACTTTGGAATGGGTAGAATTATAGTACACCATTTATTCTATTCTATTTACATAGTCATAATAACATTGATAAAAAAATCCAATATTTATTTCACATAATAGACAAAATTACCATAAAATAAATTGAACAAACACAATACTTTTAAATATAAATTAGATAAAATTTACATATCATTAGCAAACATCAAGGCCATGGACCCATCACAAAAATGGGAACTCACAATGTAACCTTTTTCAATCCAGAGGGAAATACAACTTAGTCTTTTCAAAGATACACAAGATACAATCCAAGAAAACCATAAGTATTTTTAACAACAAAAAAGAAAAAAGAGTTACCATTCAACATTATGCACTATAAAATAAAACTTGACTTTTTCCACCTCTGGATAATTCAAGATTCTATTTGAGAGGATAATTTTACCTCTTAGACTGTTGTATTATATCAACTTGATATAAGCAACATAAATGATAATATTTCCATGAATAGTGAATAATTAAACCTAACAACTACAACATGTTCAATATGGAGAATACATTGATTGTAGCAAAGCACACAAAAGTACATGTAATAATAAGTCTTCTATGTGGTTAAGTACAAACAATGACATTACTATAAAAAACTATGATACAATATTTTATCAAAAATGTAATCCAAATTTTTTCCACACATTAGTTAATTACTAAGTAAAGAGAAAAATATAATATTCACTAATTAAAAAATGGCCTGCATTTTTAGGAAATTATTTCTACCCAATAGAATACAAGATAAATAGTGTTTTTACTTTAATGTTTTTCAATTAAAATATATCCCAAAAATTGTAATTGACAAATGTCACACCATGATTGGGTAGGAAGGAAAAAATCATACAAAAGTGTAAAGCCTATGTAACCTTCATATAGATAATAGAAAATTAATAATATTGGCCCATTTTAAACTATTTGTAAAATTTTATTCAATAAGTTCATCCTTTCAATGACATTTTTGTATACATTTATGTAATGGTCTTTCTCTCAATCTTTCTATTTTAGTGTTAGGTACATACTTACATTTTTTTCAAGGCCACTTTCAAGTCTAAGGAATCATTTACATTTCTTCTGAAAGGGTATGTTCCTTTCAGAAGGGCACTTCAAGATATCTGATGGGATATTTTGCACAAATTCAAAGGGCCAAATAGAAAATTTGAAGAGGAGAGTTCTTTTCAAAAGGGGTCTTTATAGAAAACCTAAAGGAATTCCTTCAGATGATTTGTCTGAAGGAAGTGAGAAAATTATCTGAAAAGTGCCATAAGCAAAAAGATCGAAGGAATGAACTCTTTCAGAAATATCGAAGGGATGAATTGTTGCAAGAAAATTGTCCACAAGAAAAGGACCAAACAAAAAATTTGAACAAAATTTTCATGAATCAAAGGTTATTTTCAAAGTAAAAGGTTCAAACAAATAATTCTGAAAGGTCTATTTGCATTTTTGAAAGGTCCACTTGCATTTTCAAAAGATCATTTTCAAACTTCTGAAGGGTATGTTATATCTTCTGAAGGGTATCCACCCAAGGCCGAAAATAAAGAGATAGAAAAGTTGAAAGGGTCATTCCAAAGCCAAAGATCCACTTTAATAAGCCCAAAACAAATGATTTCCTTTGAATAAATTGACTAAAGGAAGGATTTCAAAAAAAGATCAAAACAAAGAAAAGACCAAGAAAAATAAGTTGCAAACAAAAAGTCCTAATGAAATTTCCATGGGAATTCCAAAGGGCATGATAGACTGAGCACAAATCCAAAAGAAAAGAAGGGGAAAAAATGACTTGAATGAATTCTTTTAGGAAAAGTGGTCGCAGAAAAATTGTTCGAAAGAAATACATAAAAGATGACGGCCAGTAGAACATCAATTTCAAGCTACAAGGACTAACCATTATAGTTAAAGAAAGAAGCATAGGAATCTAAAGACAAATGTAAAGGCTACACATGGCATAATCTTGAGCATTTAATGCACAACAAGTAAAATAGGTAGTTTGACATTTTAATTTGTTACATAGTTTTACAACTCGATAAACCAACAAAGAGTAACTAACCTAAAAACAAATTTCTAACCACTGAGCCCATATATAGCAAAACATAGTTCAAAATGTCTTGATTCCACTGGTGTAGTCATAAAGGAAACATCTTACAGAATGTAATGTAACTATTTCATTCTCAAGGTGACACATGTCCAAGTGACCCTTAGACTTCCCTTTGCTCGACCTCTTCTAAAAACCTATATATATGTATTCTTTCTACTCATTTTGGAGCCTCTACTAGTTATAGTGAAATCTTGGCTAGATTTGTACTGATAACTCTTGAAGAAGTAATACAAGTCATTTTCCACTCACATGTTGCATTATTGTGTATTGGTCCAAAGTGTGTTGTTCTTGTTTAGTGAAGATTTTCCTAACCTATTATCCTCAATTGCCTACCAAATGTGCAGAAAGAAAATTGTTATAGGTCCTTGTTAGTATTCTTTTATAAGTGTAAATATATTTTAGAAGTTGTTTAAGACTATGTTCTTTCCTAGAATAGTCTATTACTCTCCTTAATGTCAAATACCTTCTTGAACCTAACATGTGAAACACTGATGTGATAATGCAAAGAGAGTTGTGAGTTTGTGTGAAGAGACTTTGTTGGTCTTTAAGTAGTGATTTCAATCAAGTGAGAGAATATAAAATATTGGTGCATCATTGCTTGTTTTCTCAATTTTTTTCTTTCTCCCTGTTAATTTAGATTTGTTAGTTTAGAAAGAGCTTTAAGGTGCATCAATGGGAGCTAGCCCCTAATCTAGAGATTCATCTCAATAGAATTATCACCCACAATAAGAGAGATGATTCCATTTTACCACTTGGATGAGGAGAGATGAGCATCTTTTCAAGGGTGAAAATCCAAGTGTCAACAATTAGAGCTCCTAAAAATCAAAAAAATAATATTTAGAACACCCATAACAACAACTAGACATCAAACTAGTCAAAACAAACTAGGTAGACAGTGAGAATATCAGAATAATTACCAAATTTGGCCCAAGATAATAGTTCCCAGCTGGACTATAGTTCCAGTGCCACTAGTGTCCACTTTTGATACTCCTGTCCAAATAGAAAAAGCTAGACTTTCCAGAAATAGGCAAAAAAGTAGGTTCAGCTATAGTTTTGGATAGCTAGAATAGTTCATAATCAATAGTTTCTAGTACACTTTTACTCAAAAAATCTAGATATAGCAGGCATCATACATGGTATTATGGATCTTACTTCCAATTTCAGATATGATAGATAGTATAAATTTTAGGTTAGAATCCATGTTTCAGACACCAGTAATTAGGGACAATATACATGGCACATTATTTTGTTCTTTCTGATTTTAGCATTACCCAAGCATTCTCTATAGTTGTGTTCTTTATTCCATCTACAGGTGCTTGGCATAATTTTGGATTGGCTTTCATATAATCCTAATCTCCAAATTCCTACATTTTTTAGTTCTCGAGTGGCTTCTATATAAGCTTAGTTTCTAGTTCAGAGTGTCTTTCATAAAATCCTAATCTCCATCTTTCAAAATGGCCAAAAGTGGCCTAGTTTATAATATACATTTAGCTAACATGCCAACATTATCAAATTATAGATCATTCATGGGCTTCAAGATCCATCTCATTCGAAACACATTTCATATTGGTATCAGTTTATAGCTTCATTTCACGAGGCAACAATACAACCAAAGGACTAGTTAGCCTTTGTATTCTTGAGCCACTTATTCAAATGGATTGAATACATAGTCTAGACATCAATTATCATATGCATGATCATATAACTTCACTTAATAGGCGATGATGGAGCCAAAGGTCCATCCTTCGCATTCTTGAGCCACTCTTAGGAATTGATCACTCATCTCTATTAGTGATATTACTCTTGGTACAACACCTTCCAGCATTACTCAACATAATCTATCATCAATCAACATCATAATAGGTTTTGTATTGTTTCATGTACCTAGTGAGGTGTATTCATTCTTTTTTCTTCCTCTCTCTCTTACCTAGGTTTGTACATTCTTATCTTAGATATAGCGTATCTAGTAAGAACATACCTACTCTTTATTTTTCTTGCAAATTCATACTTCATAGCATGCTCTCTTTATGCACACCCAACATCACAACAATTTTATAAGCATCACCCTTAAAGGTAAGTTCAGGTATGCTTTCTATTTTTATTTTATCCTTGTATTTCTCTTTTCTACATCACTAAAATAAAAGGAAAAAATGTAGTCATATAAAATGCAAAAAATGGTAACATGAGTGTGGATAATGACACACAACCCATATTTCTCTCTTGCTTTCTCTCATGACCCTTCTAGGTACCTTTTTACTGATTTTCAATCATCTATAGGCTTTCAAGACCTCATTAAAACTTATTTGAGACTCTTTTTCCATTATTTTTCCATCCCCTAGGTCTCGTACCCTCAGGACAATAGTGCCCAACTTGGATTATAGTTTTGGACCCTAGTGTGTCCCCTTTTTGGTGCTCTTGTCTAATCATATTTTGAGCCTAGATTACCATTTTCCCCTAATGCTTCCTCTTCATTGTGTCAACCTAGCATGATTGTATTTAACCTATGACCAATAGATCTCTATATAAACTCATTTAAATATCATGTATAAAGGGTTGGAAAACATCACTAAGAAATCAAGAATAAAATAAAAACTATTCAAGCAATCTTCCTTATTCTCTGCATACAATCAGCTAACACACTTACAAGATCAATCAAATCCTTACACTTACCCATAGCCACCTCAATCATATCTAGTTTTAGCATTTCCTGCATTCTCATATCACAATTACACTAAGAAATTTCAAAGGTAGAACTACATATGGCTTGATCCCTCTTTGAAGTATTGGTATGTAAGTATCATGCCCACATATAGGGTGTAAAGACCATCCAGTGCATATTAAACACACTAACCCATCTTTTTTTTTAAATTCTTATTCAAGCTTATTAAAGACATAAGATCAAAGATAAATCAGATCGACAAGGAGTTTAATTAAGAGTTAAGCTTCAATGTTTTACAACCAAGGTCATACAGGAGTGGTGAACATAACCCAAAAAGCTCATATTTGTGTGGCCAGTTTGGACAACAATGGAAGGAATAGGACTATATTGTCAAACCTCAAAGTGTCTTATTTTTTATGCTTTTGTCCTTTAACCAAACAAAATCTATATCTAGGTTATTAATATTATCCCAATCTTGCATATTCAATATCAGCGTTTGTCTTAGTTGGATTAGCATAGTTTTAAGCTAAGTTATATTTCTCTCTATTCACTTTCTATTTTAGAAAGTCTAAACAATAATCATAATTAATAAATTAGTAAGTTAATTATGGCTGAATTATTGACTGATTTATTTTACTCAGACTTTTAATTAAATAGGAAGTTAATTATGGCATAATTATTGATTGATTTATTTTAACTCTGAATTTTAATTAAATAGGAATAAAAAACCTAATTATTCCTAAAAAAGTTAAATCTTAACTCATAAGATAGTGTTTTAATAATAAATCTAATACAATGTATAAATACAATATACATGGATCCACAGTGCATGAACTTCCTAAAACTCTAGTATTTATGGTAATTTCAAGTGTCATCTTCAAAGAAGTGCTATTATTGGGAGGGAGAGCATTATTCAATCACTTTTTCACACCAACCATGGACCATCGATCCCCTGAGAAACCCCCCATTAAGGATGGGCCTCCCTTAATGTATGAGTATATAGTGATAGTGTGGGAATTTAGAGAGACAAAAAATCTATTCTAACATATCACACAAATATGTAAATCATACATATGAAATGATAATGTCTAACATTAATTTGATCAAAATTTTAAATATTTTTTGATATCTAGGATCAGTTAATTTTGAACACACCACTTGATTGGATTACCTTCATTTGACATTATGATACTAGTAAGCTAGTGACGATCATCTCACTACTTACTCAATACCAGCAATGTGAGATTTGGTTAACATAAATATAACCAACAGATTCATACATATTACCTCCCAAAATAAAACATGCTAAGCACATAAGTAATCAACATGCATACATTTAATTCATCAAATGTAGGAATGAATATCCAAAACATTATTTAACACATAAATCATAAGAATATTAATTATAGTTTATACCAATTGGGTATAATGTATAATTAGAGTGTAATTTTCTATTTCCCATAAGTAGATTTCAAATATAATGCACTCTATGAAAATCCATACTATCATAGTCCACAACTACTCAAATACAAACACCCAATCATAACAACATCAAGAAACACATGTCTCATAATCCTAATTACATGATCTTGCATATGTTATGTTTTAGGAGAATTCATACATATATAATAACAGTGTTCTAGTCTTCCATAATAATTAACTTAGTTCTTAACAATCAATTGAACTACGTATAGCCACACATCACGAGGTACTAAGGTTTGTTATTTATGTACATACATATTAGTATACTTGAAGTATGTACCATTCACAAGTGGTATATATGGATTCATAAGCAATTTACTAGAATTGATGGATATATATTCTCTCCAAATATTATCATGAATGTCACTTATGAATAATTATATGTACACTTAGCTCACTATATATCATATCTTGACTATAAGGTCTTCATGAGAAATTTACCTCACCTTCTAAGTATTTCGTTTGAGGCGTACAATTTTATAATGATATTTAGAATCACAATAACCCATTTTATAATTTATAGTGGTAGATACCAATTTTATACTATTTATATTCCCTTTAACTATTTTATGCCTCATCACTTAACCTTTTAAATAATCCATAATATAAAAAATAAATGCCGCAACATTATATTAATATAATTAAGATCATTATTAAGTGTTTAATATTATAGGTGTACGGCATAAGAATCATACCTACATGAATAGAGGTATTGTGTCTCAATATTTCAACAAGTATAAGCATATATATACCTTGGATACCACTTTTGAATCTTCACAAAGAAATTACTTGTTTGAACGATAATATACACATAAGTAATCATTTATAGCTCTGATGTAATATGATTATTCCACAAATTATTACCCAATTTCGTTACATTAGAGATTTAATATGATTATTCCTAAACCATCATTTACACAAATTCATTAATGTTTCAAGATAATTCAGAAATATTCGAATAAATCAGATTATTACGGCTTGTGTAGCTCTTAATGTTTCATTAATTTAATTCATCTATATTTTGAATTTCTTATAATATGGGAATAATTAAAAGCCATAACTCTTACACAAATCCATGGTTTAATTACCAGTAGGCATCATTTCAACTATGCTACTTATTGACACATTTCATGACTTTTATGAAATCTGATTGCTTTAAATTGTTATAGATATTAGGTCACTATATATATCATACCAGATATATACCAAGTTAGAATCACATATTAATCTAGGTCACTATACCAATTACATGGTACGCCCTTTATGGAAATATTCAAATCGCCCCTGACAAATAGTAGTTAAGTCTGTACCTTTTTTAAATTAAAGAATACTTGGTTCGTTGTATATATATGTACATATACTATATAATGAATTTCAGATCACTGCCAATAATCTACCTAACATGTTTTAATCACTGTGTATATATTTTATACCTTTTTTGTAAAATTTTGGCAAGAGATTATTCTTTACCAGATCACCACACTTTCCAGGTATATATAACTACCTCAGGGCTTTATTTCACCATATAAGCAATTAATTACATCTGAAAGGATATGCATTGGGGCTGGCATAGTATAGAAATATATACTTGTACGATTTTCAATTTTATCGGCTGCCATATATATATTCATGATTAGATCCGGAACATGGGGTAAAATTATTTTTAAGATTAAATTTGTAAGTTGAACGAGTAAACTCTGGACCGTCACGCTTAATTTTTTTAAAATTCGAACCTCCTTGTAAGGGTCATTTAACCTTTAGTCCTTGCCTCTAATGCGTTGGTTGTAATAGAAATTGTGATGTAAATTAAAGTTATTGATTAACAAGAGAATTTATGTAAACGATAAATTTTTATTAATAAATATGGAGAGGGAATATTGTACTTTTTCAAAATTATATAATAATTGAACAAAGTAAATGTAAAAAAGAATAAGATTTAAATATATATTTTTATGGTAGTTGGAACATATAGATATGATTTCCTTTAGCAAAATGTAGAAGTATAGAGGGAAAGAAATAAATAGAAAGTTAATGTAGTAATAATAATAATAATTATTTTTTGAATAATTGGGGATTGAGGTTTAGCCTAGCGACTTCAAGCTTTTTCAATGTTATCAGGACGAGCTCCCTCTACCCAACCGGCTATGTAAAAACAAGAATAACTAGTCCCCTAAAACTTGGGGAGTATTGACCTAGGTGGGTGCTAGAAAAGCACATAGGGATCACAACTAGGTCTCACTTTTTTTTTCCCCTAAAATAATCATATACATAGTACAGAATGAAACATGAATAGTGAGTATTGAATTGTAATAGTTTTACTAAGGCTTGTAGTTTTGCTGAAAAAGTATTATATGAAGCAATTGATTGATTTAAAAAGAACTATGAAATTGTTCATGCATTTATAAAGACTCTGTAAGACAAAAGAAAATATAAGAATTAGTTTAGTGTTAAATTTTTTATTCTTTTTGACATATCAAAAAAATGCTACAAGATGGAAATAATGAATTGACGAAACTAGATTATAGTTTATTATTTAAGTGTGTATAATATATTTTTGTTGGTCAAGTATAAATGTTATCCGGAAAAAAAAAACCTTAAAACATGCAAATGGTGATAAGTTTGTCCTTTATGAAGTCTTCATAAGATATTTTTGCTAAAGTAGCAATGTTTGTAAGAGTAGACCCTAAAGAAAGAAATGTTGATAGTTATTTTTAACACTTTTTATATTACAAATGAGACTAAGAACTATCTTGTTGATAAGAGGAACTGGTGCCCATCACACTTATAGCGTGGGCTGTGGATATTTTGATGGAAGAATCCAGTCCGAGGCTAACAAGGGCAGCATCGAGGGCTTGCATAGCTGTCACCAGATTAGCACTGAGCTACGCATCGGTGCGTGTGTAGACTTCATTGCCTACATAAATGTGCACAATCTTAGTTTCTTGTAAATGAGGAGCCAAGTTTTGGTTAAACCATGCCAATGCCTGCTGGTTTGTGGTGAGGCTTCCCATGTTTTCGTTGGGAATACCCACCCATAGTTCTATATCTTTTCTGGCGAAGGCCTGCAGGATTTCTGGGTTGAAATCGTAGAGCTTCACTTTTTTTATATTGATGCCCTGCAATAGCTCTGCTACTTTCTTCGGTGAAGGCAAGTTGTCTGCTATTTGACCATAGTTGATGCCTACTGTGCTGCTGCTCCTGATTGATAAGAATTCTTAAAAAAAAAACCAACAGCCAACCAAATCTACCATCAGACTAAAATCAATTAGAACATAAATCTCATATTTACTGTTCAAAACAAAGAATGTTCATCAATGATTCCCAAGATTTAACCAGCAAACAAGTTTTAACGTTGCTGAAACATCACATCCAAATGTAAAGAAGCATACTAAATGAATCGAATATAAACTCTTATTTTCTATATTTTAATACTTTGCTATATTTTATCATTCTAGACTTTACTGAGTTTCAATTTGCTATCAACCACTGATGATCATTGAACCACAGAGGAAAGGTATTCTGGAGTTCAGTATTGTATCTATTGTTTGTTTTATAATCTCTACAAGAATTTAAGCTTTACAAAATAAGTGTCTGGTATAAAAGAGCTACAGTAAATTCAGGTAAAATTATGGCGCCACGAAGACCTTGGGTCGATTTAATGTGTTTGTGTAAATTTATATTTACATGTAAAATGATCCAGCTACACTTAACATAGGACGTAGTCCAGGTGTTGCTCCGATTTCAATGGTTTCATGCGACCTGTAATACGAGAAATATTTGAATATTCATCATGGAAATTTGTAACAGCCGTTCAGAATAAAAAATAAATATTTTTTGAAATGGGAACATTTGTATGGTATGGCATGAAGGAAAAGGTAGAGGCTAAAGAAAAAAACAGAGAGCTAAAGCTCTTTACATTTGTATGATTCTTTTTTACAAGAAAAAAAAAAAAATAGAGATTATATAAATGGCTGTTGTAGGTAATTTTATCTCACACACAACCTATATATATATATATATCCAAAAAAATGGAGCATTACAAAGCTATTTTTGCTACACCTAACATCCATCATAAAACAACAACCATTACGCTTCTATTTTTTAACGAATGTACCCAACACACATGTAAAAAATGAAAACTAGTCTACGCTGGACTTGACAACAAATTAAAGTTGGACAAAAAAGGTCTGCTCTTTTTCATGTGCAAGAGAAGAGACCATACCCCTAAGAGACTTCCTTGCATAAGAAATTAATAAGATAGAATGGAGAAGGGACTGCAGAAGTATGGGCAGCAATACATAATAAAGAAGACAAAATTGCAAGGTATGGGAGAGTAGAACGGAGGCATGGAAGAAAGACAGATCAGTCCTTTAGAAGGACTTCAATATTTAAGAGGGAAACTGTGTTTTGTCTGCTTCATTCATTATAGGTAATTGGGATTACATTCTAACACTCCCCCTTAATCACAACTACTGCGTTCTTTGATACCCAAACGATCTCTTTGAAACACAAAACTTTCTTTCCCTAATGCCTTGGTGAAGATATGTGCATACTGATCTTTAGACTTGCAAAAATCCAAAAATATTTTTCTATTATTGATTAATTCTCTAATGAAGTGATATCTTGTGTGTAAATGTTTTCTTCTCTTGTAAAAAACTAGATTCTTTAACAATGTTATAGTTGAGTTGTTATCACAATAGATCTTTGTTGCCTCTTCTTGTTCTTGCCTTAGATCTTTCAAAACTCTTCTCGTCCAAACTGCTTGATATGATGCACTTGTGGCTGCTACATACTCTACTTCAGCTAATGAAAGAGTAACAATTGGTTGTTTCTTTGCAGTCCATGAAACTAAACCTATTTCAAAATGAAAACACATAACTAGATGTGCTCTTCATGTAATCAATGCTACCTGCACAATCACTATCAATGTATCCTATAGCTTGAACTCATTTGATGTCGAGTATTGAATACCATAGTTCCTTATTCCACTCACATATCTAAGAATTATCTTCCCTGCTTGCCAATGAGATTCCTTTGGAGACTCCATGAACCTTGAGATAAGACTAACTACATACATTATGTCAGACCTTGTGACTATTAAATACATAAGGTTGCCAAAAAGTCTTTTATACAAAGTTGGATCAATGTTGGCTTCTTTATCATCTTGCTTAATTTCAATCTTGTGACAATTGGTGTTGGAGTTGATTTGTAATTTGTCATATTAAACCTTTTCAAAATATCATTTTCATACGTAGATTGGGAACTGAATATACCATTATCACTTTGGTTTACCTCAATGCCTAGAAAATACTTCATGAGGCCTAAATCAGTCATTTCAAACTCAATTTTCATAGCTCATTTGAAAAAATCAATTGCCAAGTTACTCTTGAATATCAAATCATCAACATACAAGCAAACAATTATGATCTCACCTTGCTCATTAGTCTTGGTATACAATGTAGGCTCATTGTTGCACCTATTAAAGCCATTTTGCAAAAGATAAGAGTCAATTCTGTTATATGCTTGCTTGAGTCCATAGAGTGCCTTTTTCAGTTTATAGACTTTGTCTTCTTGACCCAAAATCTCATACCTAGGTGGCTGCTCCACATAAACTTCTTCTTCAAGATAACCATTCAAAAACATTGATTTGACATCTTTTGGTAAATTGGCCATTTGTTTTGAGCTATTATTGTAACTATTGTTCTCATGGTGTCTAAACGTGCTACTAAAGCAAATGTCTCATTATAATCAACCCTGGGTTGTTGTGAATATCCTTTTGACACTAGTCTTTCTTTATGATTTTTCAAATCACCATTTGCATTCAACTTAGTCTTGTAAACCCACTTCACTCCTATAACATCCTTGCCTTTTGTAAGACTCGCTAACTCCCATGTTTGATTTTTTTCTATTGCATCAATTTCATCATCCATTGCATTTACCCATTTTTCATCCTTAATTGCATCTTCATAATGAATTGGATCTTCTACTTGTGAATAAAATGCAAAAAGAGAAATCAGACCAGCATTGTTCTCACCTTCATTTCGATAATAAATGTCTCTCAAACTCCTGATTTTTGTCTCCTCAAGCTTGCCAATGTAGGATTTGACATATCACTTAAACTTGAACTTGTGGAATGTGGACTTGATGGTCATGCACCTTGATTGCCACTTCTAGATGGTTTTTGTTGTCCATTTGAAGGAGTAATTACTTGAATGCATGGAGTTGTCCTTGCACTTTATGATGGTGTCATTTGTTGACCAATTTGCTGACCTTGAATGGGTGTGGAAGGAGTCACATTTGATGGAGTACCTATTGGTATAAAACTTCTCTATCTTCTTGTGATAAGTTGAACTTGAAAGCATGAAGTCAATAATAAAGAGTCTCATCAAATGAGGAGTAACACTAGAATAGACCTACATCTTTATGAAGCAATATCACCACCTAAACCACACTGATCTCACCAGCATAATAACAATCTGAAACAAGGAGCACATATAATTTTGTTTATAGAGATACAAAGCAATAATAACAATATTATACATGTAACACATTATTTTTTAATCATAGTGAACCTAAATACCAGAGTTATTATGGAAAATTGATCTTCTGTGGTTAATTTCTCTTGTGAATGTTTTTGTTTCAATAATTTTCACTCTTAAAATAAAATTACATGTGTCGAACATAATTCAATGCATGTCTATCTAAGAGTCCCTACCATTTTAATTTTGAAGCAATTTTATAGAATTAAAATACAATAGAAATATTAATACTAAATTATAGTCATATTATCCTAAAATAATTTACGGATGTTTTGAATCATTATGAGACTCGATAAACCTATGAAAATTTTGATATACTTAGCCGACTCAGCTCAAACAAGTTAATTTAAATCGAATTAGAGACTTGCCATCTATATTTACAATTATGTACATGGATATTTTATTTTCTAGGATATGATCACATTATATATACATGGTTTAGACTATTTTCTAATTCTTTGTTCTATTAATATTATTACTTACACATAGTGGATTAGACTTTGCTTGTCTATTTGGTATGGCCCTTGGCTCTTGTGTGCAAATTGCTAGAACAAATCCATGAGATATTATTTGGTAAGTGAGACATTTTAACGTTTATTTGGTTTTGGCCCTTGGCCCTATCTTGTGTGCAAAATTTGAACATATCCCTTGTTTACAACATTATTCATGTCCTTTTATGTATAAATATTTACTTTTGTGATATTTGAACATGTCCCTTAAATGCAACCCTTGGTATTATTATATAACATATGCTTGTTGTGTTTGTGTGCTTATTGATCTTGTTATGTTTGATGAGTGCCATGATCCATATCATGCACTAACTAATGCATAGGATACTAATTCTACATTATATTATTCCCCTCTCACCTTTATTACATTTTATCGAGTGGGTTTAATTTCAAATTTCTAAATATTGAGATGCACATATATTTGATCTTTTGCTGTTTTATGATATCATTACTTTAAATTTAAGGTGAGGACTCCTTTTAAAGTTGTTAAGGATTTGAGTTTGATATTTTTTAATAATATTTAATTATTAATTTTGATTAAAATAAAAATCAATTTTTATAAAATTAATAATCATAAATTTTTTTAGAGATCATATATATAAGATTTTTATCAATTAAATAGTTTCATTACATTAATGATTATTTGATTTTTTTGGGATCATATTGATGGCTTCTAAGTTTAAATGAATGTAAAATTATTGATTTGATATTAAGAAAGATCATTAAATATTTCTATTTGTTATTTAACATTTGATTTGATAACTATTTTAAATTTAAATGTTGTTTTTATTATTAAATAAAAGGATAATTTTTTAATTCTCAAAGTTGACATTACTTATCTTAAGATAGCTATAATTTATAAAGAATATTTAGAAAAAAATGTTTAACCTTTTTTTTTAATAAAATAGAACTTATAAAATATTATTATAAATAAAACATATATACAAAACTATTAAAAAAAAAAGCAGCTTAACATTTTTATTTAAAAAATGTTTGAATTTCATTTATGATTGATTAAACACAAAATTTTGCACTAAATTAATCATTGATTCCTCACACTATTATTATGAATAGACCATCCCATAGTCACCTGCTAAATTAATATGGTAGACTCATAAAATATTACAAACCCAATCATTTATATACCCTCACATTCACACACATCTTTCTAACTAAATATTAAAAATATGTATCAAAAATAAAATTTATTTAATTAAATTAAAGCCTCCTTTTATTTAATATTCTTTATTATTACTTTTTATTCATTTAACTTTAAATCTAATCTTTTAAATAAATATTTTACATATATTTTCTACTTCTTTTATATTTTGCAATCTCATAATCTAATCTTAAAATTTAATAACGATTATTATATAAATTTATAAATTATGTAAGTTTAAAAGGGCGAAAAAATTATCATCGAAAGATCCGTGATGATGTGTAGCAATGCATTTTAACAATAACCTTTATATTTTTAAAGGATCAGATTTATTGATTTCGCTCGCGTCAGAAAACGTGCACCATAAAACGGTAAGGATTTAGCCAGTTTATGGCCCTTGTTTTATTGGATGAGAATTTTGTTTATTTCCAAAAATATTTTTGATCGAACATAAAACCATTTATTGCACTTAAGTCTTTCAATAATTATTCTCTTTTTCAAATATTTATCACTTTGTTCGTCATGGCTAAAATATTAACTTTAAAATTTTTAATTAATAGGTTTATTTTAAAACATATTTTACAATAATATTTAGGAGTAGTGAGTTATAATATCTTAAATGTGTAGACTTTTAATTTGATTATAATATATATTTTTTTAATTTTTTAGAAATTTAATTATAAAATTTTATGTAAAGTTTAGAACCTCTTTTTTATAGGAAATATTAGTGTAATTAAATTGACATATTTTTTTACTAATATATATAAATTTATCAAAAAAAATAATAAAATTATAAATAATTTTAAAATGTGAAATATATATATATATATATATATATATATATTCTCTCTAAAAAAAAATTAAAAATAAAACTTTAACCTTTCTTCATTCAATTATTTCCGTATATATTTAAAACAACACAAATGATAATTTATATTAGATGCAATAGTCCAACATGAATATTTTTAAAAATCTTGTGACAACATTTTTTTTAAACATTTCTATTAAATGAACTTATTTAATTTCTTAAATAGGAAAAAGTGGCTATAACATGACCATATTTATTTTACATTATTTATCAAGTAGCACCCGTATATTCCTTAGGATTCATTTCAATTGGAAACATCAAATAACCTAGATTAAAATTGCTGATACTTTCACTTTTTATTTTTAATTATAAAAATATTTTAAAAAATATAAAATTTTAGAATCTTATTTTATATATTAAAAAAGTACAAAATTTTAAAAATGTATTATTATTAATTATTTTAAAAAAAATCAATTTAATCAAATATAAATAAATTGAATGTTGAATTTTTCTATTTAATTATATAAATGTAAGATATTCTTTATTTAGAAAAAATAAATAAAATGAACAACTTTTATGTACACAATTATTTATTTATATATAAAAAATTAATTTAATTAGATATAATTAAATTGATAAAAAAAAATTCAAAGAAAAAAAGTTTAACTCTGGTGAAATTTGTGAACATGAATGCACATGAGTGCCCTTCTCAAATTCAATTCTATACCGATCTATCTAGTAGAAAGGAATTAATTTTCTTTCCTATGTGATAATGGTTGGCTTGGTTATCTTAATTTAATTTTAATTAATTTTAATTTTTTTGAATTGTTCATTTAATTATACAATTTTATATTTTAATAAATAATAAAATTTATTTGATTTTTTTCAAAATAATTTAACGAATCATATTATTTATACATTTTATTTAAATTTTATAATTAATTATTTGTTAAAAATATTATGATAAATTTTAATATTTTTTTAATACATTATGAAATTGTCATTTCATAAAGATAATTATAATAATATTTATTTATTATAAATTGATACTCTTTATTCGTTACATTTATAAGTTAAATTATGACAATGTGAGTTATCTACCCTTGAAGACTCTCGACCATTAGTCTTTAAATTTATATAAAAATAAATAAAATATCTTATATTTTTAAATAAAAATATAATACATTATATATTTTTTATTTAAATAGATAAGTTAAATATAATAAATTATAATATGAGAAACAAACATTTCAACATCTTTGATATATATATATATATATATATATATATATATATATATATATATATATATATATATAAAATAAAATAAAAATAAAATATTAAAAATAAGATATAAATATAAAACACATATAGAATTTTTATTTTTAATTTATAATTATTATAAATTAATTACAAACAAACCACAATCTGTAAGTCTTTTTTTTTTTTAAAATATTTCAAGCATCTCTATACTTCTATTTTCATAATAAACAATAATTAATATTTTTTTCATAAAAAATATTTAATATTTTGTTATAATTTTATGCATTTAATAGGTAAAGAATTTGATATGTAGTTACAATATCTTATCATTTTCCTTATAAATAATTTAATTGAAGATTTCCAAATTTAAAATTATATAATGAACGATAATTAGATTATTTTAATTAAAGGATATTTTATATGTTAAATCATTTTTTTTAATAATTTAAATAAAGATTTTCATAATAAATAATAATTAAATTATTTTAATTAAAAGATATTTTATTTTATTTATCATTTTCATAATAATTTAATTGAAGGAAAATAAAAAAATTGTTTCCTTTATTTTAAAAAACTATGTAAATAATAAAACCATTTTGATTAAATAATATTGTATATTTTATGTTATTTTATAATAATTTATTTGAAGGGAAAAAAAAACAATATTATTTCCTTTGCTCAAAAACCACTACAAGGAGAAAGCTTTACAGGAGGTGCACTGTAACGGTCTTCAATGTTAAAGAATGAATTTCTTATTGCTCTCTTTTTTGGACAAAGAAAGTACTTTTTTATAGTCAATTTTAACGAGGAAGTTGCTCAATTTAACGAATCACTTTTTATATGATTAAGTGTGTTGCTTAGCTTCAAGCTCTGCCTCTTTCATAACATTATTCCTACCTAGTTTAACTTTGCTCCTTTTGTTTTTGTTGTTGGCATAAAGTGCATCAAAATTCCATTGTCACACGTTTGTCGTGGGATACTTCTCAGGAGATTTAAAATCATATGATTTTGTTGTGTTATTTTTATTTAGATATTAAAATGAATTCTAGACCGTATGAGTATGGCTGTAACGGTTCTGGATTTATTCATTGCGTTCAGTTTGTTCGATCAATTTTTCATGTGTGCGGTATCACCAAAACGTAATGATATTAGAGATGAAAAGATTTGTGATATATAATTTTTTAATATCTACGCAATGGAAACAACGTTCGTGCTCTTCGTTTTTTTTTTGGGTGGTGGTGGAGCGGGTGGGGAGACAATGGGATATGATTGTAGGTTTTTTTTTTAAAAATTGAAAAGTATATTTTTATTGATAAAAAAATTATAATATAATGTTAACCATAAAAAAATGGATGGAAAAGTTATGTAAGAAATAAAATATATGTGAGAAATAAAATTATAGATGGCCAAATTCTATATTTATCATATGATTTTTTTTTTTTTTTTTTCTGTTGTATCTCAGTCTAATAATTTGGATGACCATTAGTGATTTAGTAATAATCGTTGCAATTACCTGATTATATTGAGGTTTAAATATTGGTTGATTTTTATTAGATTTAGAAGTTTCATTTTCATGTTCTTTTTTGATACCTCCTTTTAAAACAATATTTACAAAAATTATTTGTCAAGAGGAATCTACCACAATCAGTTCTTTAATAGACTTTGAACCTTTTTTCTTCACTGGGCTATCATTAGATTTTTCTGTACCTTTGCTTAGAGAAGAGTGCTCATATAGTTGCCAACCTTTAGGATGAGAAGATTGATCCTTTTACTTTTTTGGCTTCCTTGAAGGAGGGCATACTCCCTGGAGATGGTGAGTTTGGTAGTAGAAATAACATCTAAAGGTAGTATTTTCATTATCAAAAGTTTGAATCCAAATAAAATTTTCATGTTTCAACTAAATTCTGTTACTAAAACTTTTGTTAAAGTTCATCCCCACACAAATACATGTATAAATATACAACCCTTGCTTATATCATTGAAAATCTACCTCGTATACATTCCATTTATCTTAGAAAAAAAATATCCACTGCATGTAATTTATTTAATTTATCTAAAATGTACGGATTGGGGGAAGTTAAAGGTGAAGCCAAGGGATTCTTGGGAAAGGCAACATCTTCCTAGAAAAACAAAGGGTTCTATTTCGTTGATCCATTGGCTGGGAAAAAAATAAACACCATATTGTAGGTGAGAAAGAGTCACCAAACGCACAGTAAGCTCGATGAGGACCCCTACCACCTCAAACTTCTGTCATCACTGTTACCTTACTAGGGTTTATAGTTGTTGCTTCCTCTACATACCATCTTTCACTTAACATTCTAAATATTTAATCCAAGTAAAAAAATTGGAAGCAAAAAGATTCTGATCATCCATGCTCATACCAATATGTATGAAGCCACAAGGGATTATCTTTGACAATTATAAAATATATTATGTCAAAAGGAACTATGTTTTATAATTATCTCTTTAATCAAATAAAATTCTTGAAAAATCTAATTCTGTTAGAGAAATATATTTTTGATTTATTTTAATTAATAAATCATTTTATTTTGATATCAAATTATTTGTATGTAACATTTAAAATGATAATTAAATAAAAAATAATGTATTAATTATAAATTAATATAATTAATATAAATTATAAAATAATGATAATTTATAAAGTATAAGATATTTTATTATTTTATTTTACTATTAATAAATAATTAAAGCTATATGAATTATTAAAATAATATATATATATTTTTTTTCCACAACTAACTCTTTTTTTTCTCCATATACAATTAATTTAATCAAAATCATTAAATATTTATATTGTCATTATCTTCCAAATCCCCAAAAAACTTCTATACTACACCCTATGTGGATGGTAGTTTATAGTCGTGGACACTTTTCTCTCTCTCTTCCATTAAATGGATGAGCCAATACATCACTTTTCATTTTTCTAGATTCCAGTGATTGCAAGTTGGCACACATAAATATTTAATTTTATTAATTCAAAATTATATATATATATATATATATATATATATATATATATATATATATATTATATTTATAATGAAAATATAATATTTTGAATAATTTAATCATTTAACTATATAAAATATAATTGTTAGGGGTTAGTTGGTATACAATTTATACAAATTTTCATGTAGGCCAACATTTTTTTCTCCAATACTTCTAACATAGAAATTAAGTTATTGTTGGTTTTATCGAGGAGAAATGTTTTATTCACATACATATATTAGGGTATTTTCTATATTCTTGAAGTTTTTCTTTTTTCAAATGGAAGACTATTTATTATACACATTCTTTCAATAATTATTCATCTCTTTTCAAATAGTTACCACTTGTTGGGCCTTTTTTGTGCAAGTACGTGGAATACACTAACTAGACCTATCTTGGCACAAAGTGATCCTTGGAGGGATTACTTCTCCTTTTTTACACATTTTGATGCCAGCTTGAGAAGTCCTCATGGATCCTATGCCAACTAGTGGGTAGTTGCATAACGCCGACTTACATAAGGACACTCCTACCAAGTCCTCTACGTGGTGGATCAAGAAGCACAGATGTTAGACAGTGGGGTAGGTGAGATAGTGACCCATTAGTGATAGTTGAGCATATGGCATGCGCCCTTCCACCATAGGCAGTGTAGTGGAACCGACGAACCAACAACAACTCATCACTCGACATGTGCCTATCCAACGTGGTAAAGAGACTTCTCTATGCCTATAAAAGAAGGTTCACTTTTGATAAATAGGGGAGGTGATTAAGTGCAGCGAAGCTCTAGTGAAATGAAGAGCAACCCCCTAGGATTTCCTTGATACATATAGTAGTTAGGAATTTCAATGTATAGACCAAGCTCGCATATGAGGTGTTGGGCATGAATAGAGATAGGAAGAGCATATGCTCTAGTTATTGTATTAAAATCTATTATTAGACTTTGAGTTGATGAAATAAGTATTGAATCTCGTGATATAGTGGTGTATAATGTTATGCTTATGAGTTAAGTGTTATTTAATTAATGTTGGATTGGTACTTAGATATGATATGGAATGAAGATTTGCTTTTGGTCGCTAATGGTGTCCTTACACCATCTAGCCACTTTGAGCTCCCTATAGTAGACTAAGGACTGGGATATGGTTCTGTCAAGGCCCTAAGACCCATGCTTAGAGCATATATCCATCTAAATACCTGAACCATTTTAAGTCAACCCTTAACCCAATTTACACTGTTAAGAGCCCCATCCAGTTAGTAATGGGATCACCTCTTATGACCTATACCCTCAAGGGGGATTGCACCTAGCATCCTCACTTTGAAATACCAACACTGGATGGCCCTTTGAACCCCTCTGGCTAATGACTAAGTCCCTTCAAATCCCAAGTTGCACCACGATGCAACTAGCCCAACATGGGCCTAGTTGCTTTGCTACTATACTTTGAGTGAGAACATAAGGCTTGTGCCTTATGTGAAAATGATGCCAGTACTATGGTGTCATTAAATATTATGTGCTAGACCTTATTACCCTCGTGCCTAGCTCCACCAAGTCAAGAACTGACTTGGATTGATAGCTACATGCATGACCAAGTTTAAAAGCCAACATAACAAAATTTTCTACAAAATTATGGTTCAATTTTCAGGATCGATATTGAATTTCATTGGTAAAATGGTGCAAAATAGCAATGATCTTACTATCATTCAAGAATATAAAACACTAGCTAGAACAAGTGGAAGATATCTTCGTGTAGAGGCATCCTACGTGCAAAGGATAGGAACCAAGAAAATGGGTGCAAACCAATTTATATGATGCTTTGTATGAAGTATTCTTCTATGAACTACCTAAGCATGTGTACTGGTGGTTGGTCGCCTACACTACTACTCGAAGGTGAAGCTATGGACAGCACCCCAAGTGGACCACAAAGTGCATAGTGAGGCTGGAGAGCCTAGATGAAGTTTGGACGTGTGTTGTCGATAAGTGGTGGGGTGGCACATTGAAAAACTATGTGATGGAGTTCATAGTATCTACCTTCTCATGCTTAGAAGAAGTAGAGTATGATTTATTTCATGAACCATAAGGTGCAGTCATAAGAGGGCTCGACACTGAATTGAAGAGCCTTTTGGTGGATTAAAGTATCAAAATTGTATGAATGGAAGGCTAAAGTAATTACACTTATGAGAAAACATGAAGGGTGAGTAGGGGAAGTGTAAGTAAGGTGCAATTGAAGAGGAACAATAACCTGACACTTGAGAGATATGAAGGTTGAATTATGGGAAGTGAAGGTGAAGGCTGATGGAGGATATGGAACTTAGAAGTGTCGAGAGAAATCATAGTGAGTTGGGATGGCATGGGGAAGGATCCTTTCAAATACAAGAGTTCTAAGAAAGAGAAGAGCATGCAGGAGACCGGACCCAGTAGTGGGGTGCAAGATGCAGTGGGTTCCTACAAGATGTGATGCTCGAGAATGCAATAGAAACACCTACCCCCTTTGAACCTAAAGTGCAAGCTCATGCACTGGATTATCCACCAAAATAAATAAGAATGGTAATTAAATGTGTTATCGACATAGACTTTGATAGGATCCAAAATTTGGATCAAGAATTTATGATTGAGAAAGTAATTTTATACGAGGAATTGAGTAATGGTACAACAAATCTATCAAGTTCCAACCTAGGAACCTTAAACACAGGCATAATTACTCCTGTGCAAAAAATGTAAGCTGTGCCAACTAGGCAATAATCCATAAGAAGTGGCACAACATTGCCAGTAATTAATACTACATCACCAACTTCAATAGTGTAGCCTACCCCATCAGGGTCGGTGGTCAACCCTATAAGTGGAGGCATGAGAGGGCCTCCTCTAAATCAAACACCAGGGGGGAAAGTGCCTCAAAATCTATCACCAACCCCTCAATAGATCTCAACCCTTTTAATTCTATTTAAATCTATATACCTGTCTCCCTAGATTCTAAAAATATAAGAAGAATTATATCGAAGTAAAAGTAAAAGAAGGAAGAATATTTTTAGCTTAAAATCCATCCAGTTTGACCATTCACTTGAAAGAGGCCTAGCCTTGAAGAGGATGTGCAAAAGTTTCATGAATTCCAACTGAATTTTTTATGGTTGTTTTAGTGGCTATTTGATGTTAATTGTTTTTGTTTTCCTATTGCCACTAGCAGAGATGTTCCATGTGAAATTTAAGGGCTTATCTTTCTTCTATTTCTTTTCAATATTAATGAACATTTCAAAACTATTCTTTAACTCTATCAAATAAAAAAATAAAGATAACCTCACCCACTAATAGACAAGGGACTTTTTCTCTTGCATTGTTGACTAAATCCACAAATTTTATATCCCGTACAAAAATTTTACTCAACAAATGCATAGACAATTAACTTGATTTCCCCCTCCTCTATTCCCTTTATAATCACCTCATGAATATTGCTTGTTTCCACCTATAATTTGTTCATCATATGAGAAATGAACACTAAATTCTTGAAAATAAATTATAATGCAGAATACTTTGGTCTATATTTTAAAAATTCTCTCATAAAATAAAAAGAATACCCCTATAAACTTATTCTCTGTAATTTTCCCAAAACTAAATTTTTTCCTCTTTTTAAATCATAAATTAACATTTTCCTTCAAACACCCCACGAAATCCATACCTTGTATATATTCCATGTCGAGGATTGATAAGAGAAGTTATTTGATTTAGCTTTTTTTTAATAGAATAATTACGTGAGGGGTTATCATTCCATTTTGGAAAAAATCATTATCCACCAAACTATTGAGATGATGTGAGCTTATAAATTTATTAAAGAAATCAGAAACTCGGAAGGATAGGAGGTTGCCATTATAACTATATTTTTTCAACTTTGTTGAAGGCCCAAAACATATTAGATTTCATATCAATAGATATTAGTTGGTGTGCCCTAAAGTTTATAAAAGTAATCCTTAACAATGTTTAACATAAGGGTTGGTGTAAATTGAGGGACCACACTAGACTAAGCATACTTCTAAAAGTTGATTGATCTTCCATTTTTTGATTTCTTAACATAGGGAATTTAAAATTAATAGTTTGTATTTACCAATAAAGTTTCAGGCATAAGACCCTTTCATACAGTGATTAGTTGTAAAAATGCCAAATTATCATCAAATTTATCTAAGTAATTTACAAGAAATAAAATAATCTAATGGATTGTCATGAAGAAGAAAGCTCTAGACTAGGATAGACTTTAAAGGATTAATTTTTAGAAACCCTCTTAGTGAATCTTATATAAGATAATTAATAAACCCTATACTGCATCCTCCTTCATTGTAATTTTTCCTCGAGAACTTGGTATTGGTTCTCAAAAAAAATGAATAGACTCTGGGTAGCAATAAGTTCTATTCAAGAACTATTAATAAATTTGATAAAAGTAAGAAGGAATAAATTTATAACTATTTGGACTAATATTGTCTTTAGGATCCAATTCCTCTATAAAGAAATCTTTACTTTTAAAATTCAGTCACTTTTTCAAAAATTTATTAAAGCTAAAGTTTTGCCTCCTATAAAAATAATAACATGACAATATCATCATATTATCTTAAAAATAGAATATATTGAAAATAAAATTTAACTTTATTTTTCAAATAAACAAAATATTAATGGCCACTTGGAAGTCCACAAGTAATAATTATGTCAAACTAAATTTAGACAAAGAATCCAAAGATAACCTAGGTATTTTTGGAGGTGGAGGCATTTTCATAGATAATTGGGAACAAGTGTTGTCCTATTATGCCTTCAACATTTCATGGACTTCAAATTTTTTTTGTTGAAGCACTAATTCTTCTCATCAATTTGAGAACAATTATTTAATCTAAGTTTAATAAATTACTCATGGAATGTAATTCTCTCTTGATTATCAATGTTGTTAAATCAAGAAGTTTTGATTAGTTTTATCTCATTTCAATCATTCAAGATATCCTTTGTGTCAGTCTTTTATTTTAGGATATTTACTTCTCCCACAACTATCGAGAGACTAACTATCCAACAGATTTTTGGGCTATCTTTGGAGCTCTTAACCTTTATCCTAATCAAGTTTGGAACTATGATGGTCCCCCTCATTTTGAATAATACATATAATTTATTATTAAACACTTGATCGATTACATTGTTCCATTTGATATAATTTTCATTGATCGAATCATTGTTTTGGATTTCATAGTTTTTTTGTTGTCTCTAGTCTTCATCCCTATTTTGGATTCTTGGATTGATTATGTTTGAGGTTATTTTAAAAGATATGGTTTATATATTAGGATCAAACATCATTGAATTTTTATTAGTTTTGGTCATTGATGAGTACTTGAAGGATGTTCTACAGTTTGGTGATCATGTTTTTTTTAGATTTCTACATGTTGGTCCATAATGGTGTTTCCCTCGTGCACTATTGGACTACTTTAGGTCTTGATTTCAATTATTAATTTGTGATTTTATTTTATTTTCTTATGAGATTATTTTCATCTATATTCTCTCTTGTTTTTGACTTATTATTTTCATGACTACTTGGATTTTTGGATTTCTACCTATCTCTTATGTTTTCCTAGAGATTTTCTTTGTCTTTTTTGGCTTGATCTGCTAGTTATATCCTATTGTACCAGGGGAATCACCCCTTTCCCCTTATTATTGTCTATCAAAAATTAAATAGTCCAAATATTTTCCTTATCCAACTAAATTATCCATATAGGTTTAACTCTCAAAGCTTGACTCATAGGAAACAAAATTTTAATCACAACCATTCCTTTACATTTTTGAAATTAGACATCATCCCTTCTCATCAAGATAATTTTATTGGTCTCATAAAAACAATTGCAAAGATTATTTTTCGTAATATTAGTTAACCTGGACTTCACACATTAGAGATTTAGATAATGACATCCTATGAATTGAAATAACATGAAGAACCACTTCAATAATATGAATTTTACCTATTCATAATATTCTATTACCATTATAATCTACTAATATGTTTGAAGAAAAAAATATCCATATCTTTCCATAAATCCTTTTCTATAATATTCATCAAGAACGGAAACACACAAGTACTTATTTGGAAGTGATCGATTACCAACTTGATTTAAATTTTGTCATTACTAGATAAGGATTTTATTTTAAAAACTCTAGCTTTACGAGATGATACATATGCCCCAAAATTGATTCATACACAAACTTCCCATGTTAAGAGTCTTTGTTCTCTTTCATCTAGATACCACTGATGAGATACATGGATTTCTACTTGGATAAATATATACCAAAATCATTTTTCATGATGAAAATATAAGGAGAAATAGGAGAAATAGGGTTGATGTGGAGGCCTATTTTCTAAAGGCCATAACTTTCGATTTGTAAGTTTATTTGAGCTTTCGTTCATGCCAAAATAAAGCTATCAAATTTTTTAATTCAGTTATAATAAGATATATTTTGTAAGAGATATTTTTATAACTTTTTAAAGAATATATGTGTTTAAGGGTCTGAAAATACATTTTAATATATTTTTTAAGAATTTTCTATTTTAAAAAATAGAATATTTTTATAACCATACATGAAATTGAGTTTAAATTCTTCCATTAGATTAATTTTAGTATTTAGGAGATATGTTAATATTTTTAAGCACGTTCAAGATTGCATGCAAAACTTCATAAAAATAATGGTTAAAAAACTTACTAGAAGACTAAAGTTACTAAAAATAATAATTGTTAAAAATAATATATACCAATTAGCTTTATGTATTTTTTGACTTATTTTAATTTTCTAATTATACATGTTAACTCCAATTTCAAGTTGAGCTTTATTTAAAAACTCTATTTTAATATTTTATACATTCAATCAAAAAATAAATAAAAAATATTATTTTTTATGCAATATATGAATTTAATACATTGAGATTTTGTTTAACTAATCTATGTTTTCATCAAAGGTCTCATTAACACAGTCCAAATAAATATTTGAAGAAATTGGATAAAATGATATAAATAAGAAACATAAGAAAAGTGAAAATTTTAATCATTCATAATAAACATTAGTGAAGCCAAATTTATTGAAATTTTTATAGATAAATTACTATTTACCCTTGTCATAATCTTTATGTATGTTAGGTTTCATGATCGTATTTGTTTCCTTCTTCAACTTTAGAAAATTGGTCAACTCATTCACTGTCATAACTCTTTTAAGATTTGTTTATTTTAACAAACCCTCATACCGATTTGAAATAATAAGAGGAAGGGGAGATTGGAGATACTCAGCCACAACTTTTAAAAAGATTTTATGAATAGTATTATATAAAGAAATGGGTCTGAAACTATCCATTAAATTATCTTTAACCTTTTTGGGGATCCAATCCCCTTCCCGCCCCAAAGAGGCAATTAAAATCTTTAAGAACGTTCCCAGAAGATTATAACTCATTATTTGACTTGAGGATATGTTTTTATATGATATCCCAAAAATGCTTAATGAATCGTAGTGGAAAGACATGAGAACTTAGGGCTTTCTCATTATCCATGCTTCACAAAGTTGTATTTATTTGTTCTTTTAATAAAAGGTTTATTAACTATTCTAATTATTTTTTAGAATTAACGATATATTATTTACCCATTCCTATTGATCAAATTTCTGGTTAAGGGAAGCATCTTTACTCTCCTCCTTTTTAACTTCTTCCAAATCCTCTATAAAATCTCCATTACCAGTGTTCAATTTTGAAATCTTATTATAATTACAAGATTTTCTTTATATTAAGATTTCCTTCCTCCAACCAACATTTTTTAGTTTTTCCAAATCTAAAACATATACATCTTTTTAAAAAAATTAATATTGAAGTGGAGTGATAAGTGGAATGACAAATATTTTGAAATATTTATTTTTTTATAAATTATTTTTATCTCATAATTTTTATCAATATAATTTTTATTATATTATATTTATTTTAAATATTTTATTTTTAAATAAAATTTATATACATATTTTTATATAATATTTTATTTATGTCGATATAATAATTAATAGTTCATTTTAATGTAATAATTAAAATTTTATTTTAAAAATAATAAATATAACCATATTTATTTGATCATTAAAATAACATTTACAGGTAAAAAGACCATTTATTTTATTTATAACATGATTATTATATTTTATTTTCATTTTAATATATATAAATTATTACATAAAGTATTTGTCTAATTAAAAATATATATATATATATATATATATATTATACTAATTATTTTTTATTATATTTATTGGATAGATTTTTTTTTCTAATCTTATATAATTTTACTTGTCGAATATGATTTTTTTATTTTTTAAATAATCAAAAAATATTTAAATATGGCAAATATCTTCTAAAAATGTGATATTATTATAAAATGTATATTATTTTGATAATTATATTCTAACATACTAAAATATAAGACTCTATCATTTTTTATTGTTAAATATTTATAAAATTTATTTGTAACTAATACAAAGTTATTTTGAAATTATTATATGTACAGGTTTACGTAACCTTCAGTCAATGATTGTCCAATACTTTTGAATGTATATTTGCTATATTTAATCCAATACATGTATAATTTCACCTATCATATTTCAAATTAATAATGTAAAAACTTACAAACATCTTATTAATAAATATTATATAAACTTTCATCAAAATCAATAACATTTTCACTTTCACAAATAATAATAAATCGAAATATCATTTATTATCTTAAATTTACATTATAAATTTATATATAATTTTATAAATAAACAATTTTTAATATAAAATTAAATAAAAAATTAACCAATGTATAATATCTGTTTAACATTAAATTATTTATAAAATAAAATATCTTAAAACTACAATATTTTATTTAATATTATTAAAGTTACATTTGCTTAAGTAGATTAAATTATGTTTAGGTACATGCGTAGCATGATTTTCTACAATGGTTAGTTGTATATTTAATCATTTTTAAATATGATCACTTTGTGTCTTCATAGACTTCCATATAAACATGGATGATTAAGAATCTTTTTTAGTGCAGATTTTATTCTGAAACTGCAATTTTAATGTCATGCACTATGGAAGCATCGAAATTTCCGATTTGAAAATAAAAATATATATCATAAACAAAATGTGAGCTTCGACAATTATTGCATTTTGGTGAAACCCGCGCACATGAAAAACGTGATCAAACAATGGAGAAATCCGTGGGAATGGAACCGTTAGACCATGCTCGTCTGATCTAAAATGCATTTTAATATCATAATAAAAATATGACAACAAATGCATTTAATTTAACTCTCTTAAAGGAATTTTCCCACAACAAACGTCCGACAATGTAATTTTCACGACTTTTTATCGCGACAAAAGCAAAACAGAAACACCAAAGTTAAAATACATATAAATAAAATTAATAAAGAAGCAAAGCTTGAAAACTTATGGGTAAGAGGAAGCACATCAATAAAATTCAAACATCGCAAGGTTGTAGTGTTAAAATGACTTTTCTAATATTCAAGACCGTTTTGATTAGAAGATGCTTACTGCAATTTTCCATCAAGCATTTCTATGTTGTTCAAAGCTTCACAGGTTAAAACCATGAGCATAAACAGAAACCTCCTGTCTTGAGTTTTGATTTCCTAAAACAGAAACCTCCTGTCTTGAGTTTTGATTTCCATAAGTGACTTGAAATGAAATTCAAATTTAATTCGGTTTTTAATATTTGTATATTTTTATAGTTTGCATTTAAAAGTGATAGAGAAACCACCTACTTTATTCTAAAACTGTAGTGTATAAAATTATTCTATGAATACGTTGTTCCGCATCATGGAAATAAAACATAACCATTTAGAGTTGATGTATATTTTAATTTTTAATTTTTACAAACGTTTGTCGAAGATTCAAAAGATTAACCTTGCAGCAAGAATGCTTCAACGCAGGAAGCTATGATTTTGATTAAAATATACTCTTAATTAAGTTATTCTAGGTCAACAAATATATTTGTTGATGGGATTAGTTAATCCTTGACATCTACAAACAATTGTGAAGAAGTGACTAGTCCTTCCCTGTTAATAAATATAATTTACAAAGTTTATGCTTACTGTAATGCAAAGAAATATAATTTAGTACTTTGCGTTTCTAAATCAACAAATATATTTGTTGATGCGATTAGTCGTTTTAATCCTTGACATTTACAAATAAGAGTGAAGCTTTAATGCAAAGAAATGCCATTTAGAACTTTGTGGGATGAAAATAAATGAAGTGAATCAGAATTAATTTCAGTTGGTTTGATTCAATTTCATTATATTTAGAGTGTATTAATATGGAATGTCAGTTAAATTAATTAAATTTAAATTTGATGTCAATTTTATTATCGTATAATTAATGTTTTGTCATATATATAATGTTTTATAAAAAGGATTTAAAAAAATCTGATTTATTGTTATCTTTACAGGCATCAAACTTCACAAATTTAATGCACTTACCAACCAAAATGTATTAACAGTTCTTGGAATTTTTCCAGTTGATATGATTAGGGGAAAAAAATTTAATTTGTAAAAAATTAAATAATTATAATTTAAAATAAAAAGGGAGAAGAAATGAATGTGTAAAGTATCATGATTTTGTTAAAAAGAAGTTTAATATAAATAATATTTTTATTTATATTTAGAATAGATTTGATATGCATTTATCTTTTTAAAAATAAAATTAAAAAATATTTTTCTTTTAAAAAATATATAATTGTTAAAATCAACATAACCACATTTTATATCATCATATTGAGTATGTTAATAAATCGACTTAAACATGTTTTATATTATCATATTAAGTATGTTATGTGTAAATTAATTAATTATATATATATATATATATATATATATATATATATATATATATATATATATATATATATATATATATATATATTTAAATTTAAATAATGATAATCTAATAATTTAAATTGAAAAGGGGAAGAAATGTGGGTGTAAATCACCATGCTTTTATTGACAGAAAATTTAGTATGAATAACTTTTTTATTTAAAATAGATTGCATATTTATTATGTTTAAAAAAATAAAATAAAAATGTCATTTTTTTTTATATTATCATATTGAATATGTTATGAGTAGATAAGCATAATTTTATATATATTTTAATTAAATAAATTGGAAATTTTAGTTTTTCAATACTTTTAAATTTAAATAATGATAGTCTAATAGTTTTAATGTATATTATTTGAATTACTACCTAATTTTATAATTATATTTTTATTTTATTTTTGAAAACTTTTTAATTTATTCAATCAACTTTATATGTATCGTAGGGTCATGAACTATTTCCAACTTTAATGAGCTGTTTTACGTGCGTGACTCATTTTGACTTCACGAAGTTGTTAAAACTACTTCTCTTCCTAATCTTGCTACCTTTGTTAATAAACTATTGAATCTTTGACAAAATATTGTTAAGATTATTCTTAATAAATTTCTCCATTTATAGGGAAACTACACCATTATACCCATCAACTAAAAATATGTCTAGCCAATGAAGATTGAGAAGAGCTAGTGCTTTGTATATGTAGATAGTCATTAACAAATGAAGGTTCAATAAACATTTTTTCCAGTATATGAATCGATATTATTTTTTACCTCTTCATAGTGTTGAAGAGATGCTTGCAAAATGTTCATTATTATAAGTTGTTTCTTCTTTAACACATCAAATTATGAAATTCCAACCAAGTTTGGATCCGGATTAAAAGCTTATTCAAAATATAAATAATTTATAATTTCCCACTCATCCTTAGTTATTTTCACATTCGTAAGAGATGAGTGAACGATTTTTCAATCATGAAGAGAATTGTGTCTTGGGTAACCTCCAATGTATAAAAGATAGTTAAAATTTATCTTCATTATTCTAATTTTTAAGAACTTTTCAATTTTATCATGTACAACTTTATACTATAAAAATATTTATCAATAATATCTCTTGCAAAGTTAATAATTCCTATGTTTAAGAATTCAAAACACTTAAGACTTAGTTGCTTCTACAAAAACCAAAAAAAAAAAAAAAAAATATGCTTAAGCAATATATTTTAATAAATTTAATATAATCCAATTTCATTAATAAAAAATACCTAAATTTATATAATAGTTCCCAATCATTCATATAATATAATATAAAAAAATAAAAGAATACTTTAAAATTATAAATAAGGGCGAAGTTGTGACTCGATTCTGCTTGCTAAAAAAATATAATTAAAAAAATTATCCTTACCAGGAAATAAATATAAATTTCGAGTTTGAAAGATAGAAAATAAATAGAATACATATTAAATGCCATAATGAAGACACATATATTCAATCGATTTGGTTAAATTTCATGATGTATAAATCTTGTATTATAAGAAAGAACTCTGAATTCTCAATACTTACCAAAAACACTACAATCCCTAATGTGTGTTGCTGTAGTGTAATATTCTACATCACCCCTGAATTTGTAGAGGTTGTTAATGCATAGTATTGAGTATTGATTCTTCATTATGTTTTTGATCTCATGATTATCAATGCATAAGTAACAAGTACCATATTTTTTCAGATCAATGAATAATGCAGTAGTAACAAGTACCATATTTCTTTGGATTGATGAATATTAGCCTTCCATAATGAAAAGATATTTCTCTTTTACTTCACACTGGACTTCATCATTCTGTTAAATAAATTTATGGTATAATGAGCAATTTAAAAGAGGTGATACCGGAACTAAACCGATGTGATGCTTTACCACATAATGTGTTGGTAGACATTTTAGATCGTCAAAATATCTCCATATTTACAGGTCTTACAAATATGTTATTGCTAAAGTGGTGTTTGCCAAACTTAACACATTTCTAATGTAAGTTTTCTCTCCTGCATTGGTGATTCTAGGAAAACTATGAGTAACCTGTGATTTATATAAGCATGATGAATAGGAGTTTTTATGTTAACATGAGTATGTGATTTTAAGAAAAACATATATGATATTTTGTAATTTTTTTTCGAAAATCACTAAACATAAATCGTATATGTGCTATAACATGTACATGTTATTTGTTATTTTTAATTTTCATAATTTTTAAATTATGTAGGTTAAATAAATGATTAACATGATATGTATTTACTAAAATAAATGTTAAGTATAAAGTGTATTAATATTATTAAATTTAAATTTTTATAGTTTAGATATTATTTTAATATTATTCAAATTTTTATTATCAAATTTATTTTTAAGTAACATTGACATGTATATATTTTTATAATTTAAGTTCAGGTGGGGGGAATAAGATGAGGGATTTTTTTGGTTTAAATGTGATTTACACAAACATGTGTATGTGATTTTAAGAAAAACTTATGAAATTTTGTAATTTTGCCCTGATAATCACTAAATATAAGCCACATATATGCTATATTGTGTACATGTTATTTCTAATTCCTAATTTCCATAGTTTCCAAGTTGTGTAAGATAAATAAATGATTGACATGGTGTGCACTTACTAAAATAAATGTTAACTATAATTTGCATTTATTTTGTAAAATTTATATTCTTATAGTTTAGGTTTGTTTTAGTATAATTGAAGTTTTTATAATTATATATATAAATAAAATAATAAAATAACTTATTTTATTAATTATAATAAATCAAGGCCACTGTACATCTTCTATAATTAGTATCACAGTTCTAATTGTTATCATTAGAAGGTATATTTTAAAAATCTAATTTGATTAATGTTTAGTCATTTTTAATATTTCAATATTAAATCTAAGGATTTTAGGGTGTAACTTTTATAACTTTTGTCCTTTTCTTTGAAAAATAAAATTATTTTCTAGGTTCTAGGGGTTTCTAGGTTGACTATTGACATTTTTAGGACTTCTATAAGTGTAAAAATTAAATTTTAAATTATCCAAATTTACTTATGAACTTAATTTTGAATATACAACATGATTTTGGTATCATTGCGCATCCATAAAAATGATGATTTAACTATTTACTCAATTAGTTCAATTAGGGATGAAATTTATGATATTTTATCTCTTCTATTGTAATTCTGACTATATAATGTGAATTGATGTTACATTTTCTTAAATTTCATCATTTATTAAACCAATCAATTGATTCATTCATTCAAGGATGTAATTTTAGATAATTTTATTCTTAAAATTTTAATTACAACTATATGATATGATTTGTTGTTGAATTGGCTTAAATTTCAACATTGTTTCAATAAACTATAAAATTTGGGCCAATTTGATTTTCATGAAACAAATTTAAAATATACAATGTGATTATGTGCTCAATTTCCCTCATTTTCATCACTTATTGAGCTAATTGATTGATTGATTAAATTAAGGATGTAATTTATGCCTAGTGAAACTAAATTTTTATATTTACTAAATTAAATTTAAAGTATAAGAATATAAATATATGTGTTTTATCTCATACATGTTTTAGGTTTAAAAATATATACCTAAGCCCTGGACCTATGCAAACATGGTCAATTCCATGTTTTAGAATGAAAATGGAAAATTCTAACATTATCCATGATAAGCACTATAAAATTCATTGATTTATTTCACAAAAAAATGACTATGATATCTATAACAACCACCTCTTTCTAATTTTTTTGATATTTTGATTACTTTAAGGTTTTCATCTTTATTTATTTTTAAGCATGTCTTTATGTGACATTGTGTGCCACAATTAGTCTATTTTTTTTTAGTATTGTTCTTTTCATTCATCAAAATTTGAAAATAAATTAGGGTTAAAAATTAGGCTTTATTCTGAATATATTAAAAAAATGAATTTCTATTAATTTTTTAAGCAATTAAAGGGGTTAATGGTCAGTTATCTATTTTTTTATTAGAATAAATATGTGAGTTTTTAAAGGCTTCCATAACCTCTTACAAATATTTCCATATAAATCGTTAAAGCTCAAACTAAACCATACTTACTACAAATGTACAAGAAATATGCTTATCACCCTTAAACAAATCTATAACATGCCTTTAGCTTAAAGTCACCCAAGATAAAACAAATCCATCCTAACATGCGAAAATTAGCTCAAACATAGCACAACAAATAAGCATGAGAATTCAACATGATTCACACATAAACTTGATCTACTCCCAAAGTAGATCCCAAAAAGCAAGGGAACATTATGCCAATAAATAACTAACTATTATCTACGTGTTAGTGAATATACAATAGCTAAGGCATGTTGGAATAGTTCAACAAAATAGCCAACAATATTAGACTCCTAACCATGTTCCTGCCTCACCCTATATGTTGTGAGATTGAATAATCATGATATTTGGTTCAAGGGATTTTTAATATGTCCTCTTTTTTTCATATGTACTATGGTCCAATCCTCCCTATCTCCTTCAATCTATTTTGACTAAAAGGGTATGGATACTTCTATCAAATTAATGGACTAAAGTAAATCATTAGAAACTAAAGTTATTTTAATCTAGAGAGATAAGAAATCCATTCTAACATATTGTACAAACATGTAAATCATACATATGAAATGATAATATCTACCTAACATTAATTTGGTCAAAAAATTTAATTGTTATTGATCTTTAGGATCAATTAATTTCAAACACACCACTTGATTGGATTACCTTCATATGGAATTATGATGCTAGTAATCTAGTGAAGTTCATCTCATTACTTAATCAATACCAACAATGCAAGATTTGGTTAACATAAATATAACCAATAGATTCATACATATTACCTCCTAAAATAAAACATGCTAAGAACATAAGTAATCAACATGCATACATTTAGTTCATCAAATGTAGGATTGAATCTCTACAACATTGTTTAACACATAAATCATAAGAATATTAATTACAGTTTATGGCAATTGGGTATAATGTATAATTAGACTGTAATTTTATATTTCCCATAAGTAGATTTAAAATATAATGCACTCTATGAAAATCCATACTATCATAGTCCACAACTACTTGAATACAAACACTCAGTCATAACAACATAAAAAAACAAATGTCTCATAATCCTAATTTCATGATCTTGTGTATGTTACATTTTAGAAGAATTCATGCATATATATAAACAGTGTTCTAATCTTCCACAATAATTAACTTAGTTCTTAACAGTCAAATGAACTATGTATAGCCACACATCACGACGTACTAAGTTTTGTTATTCATGTACCTACATATTAGTATACTTGAAGTAGGTACCATTCACAAGTGGTATATATGGACTCATAAATAATTTACTAGAATTGATGGATATATATTCTCTCCAGATATTATCATGAATGTCACTTGTGAATAATTATATGTACACTTAACTCACTATATATCATATCTTGATTATATGGTCTTCATGAGAAATTTACCTCGCCTTATAAGTATTCTGTTTGAAGCATATAATTTTATAATGGTATTTAGGGTCATAAATAACCCATTTTATAATTTATAATTGTAAATACCAAATTTATACTATTTATATTCCCTTTAACTATTTTATGCCTCATTACTTAACCTTTTAGATAATCCATAATAAAAATAAATAAATGTCGCAACATTATATTAATATAACTAAGATCATTGTTAAGTGTATAATATTATAGGTGTACGACATAAGAATTATACCTACATGAAGAGGTATTGTGTTTCAATATTTCAGCAAGTATAAGCATATATATACCTTGGATACCACATTTGACTCTTTAAAAAAAAGAGTTTGAACGTTAATATACACATAAGTAATAATTTATAGCTCTGATGTAATATGATTCTTCCACAAAATATTACCCAAATTCGTTATATTAGAGATTTAATATGATTATTCCTACACCATCATTTACACAAATTCATTGATGTTTCAAGATAATTCAGAAATATTGGAATAAATCAGATTATTACGGCTTGTGTAGCTCTTAATGTTTCATTAATTTAATTCATCTATATTTTGAATTTATTATAATATAGGAATAATTAAAAGCCATAATTCTTACACAAATCCATGGTTTAATTACCAGTAGGCATCATTTCAACTATGCTACTTATTGACACATTTCACCACTTTTATGAAATTTAATTGATTTAAATTGTTATAGTTATTAGGTCAGTATATATATCATATTAGATATATACCAAGTTAGAATCACAAATTAATCCAAGTTACTATACTAATTACATGGTACGCCCTTTATGGAAATATTAAAATCACCCCTGACAAATAGTAGTTAAGTCTGCACCATTTTTAAACTGAGTAATACTTGGTTCATTGTATATATATACATATACTATATAATGAATTACAGATCACTGTGAATAATCTACCTAACATGTTTTAATCACTGTGTATATATTTTATACATTTTTTGTAAAATTTTGGCAAGAAATTTATCTTTAACAGATCACCACACTTTCCACGTATATATAACTACCTCAGGGCTTTATTTCACCATATAAGCAATTAATTACATTTGAAAGGATATGCAGTGGGTCTGGCATAGTATAGAAATATATACTTGTATGATTTTCAATTTTATCTGTTGCCTAATTTACACAAGGTCTGCCATATATATATATATATATATGATTAGATTCGTAACATGGGGTAAAATTATTTTTAAGATTAAAACCGTAAAAGAAAATTTGGGAAAAGATTATGTATATATTACATTATTATATATTGCATGATTTTTATATATATGATGCCATATGTGAAACAATTCATATATACAAATCAATTTATGTAAATACTCAATACCAACCACCCTGTGCTAGATTTGTATCGATTAGGTATTCGACATTGTATAATAACCTAAGTTCTATATATATTTAAATATATATGCCTAAGATAACTCAGTATTACCCAGATTGTTGGTGGTGTTTACAATTTATATATTCTATTCATCTTTCCATATACATATATCATTTTATTTCTAGATTAATATCACATTAACTTTAAGAAACATAGAATACATACATAATGTAGTTTCATGGCCTACCTGATAATATCCTCCACTTTTATTTCCCTTGCTTCCTTCTTCTCTCTTCTTCCCCTTTAAGACACATTTTTCCTTTTTCCTTTCTCTTACTCTTTATCTTTTCTTTTACTTGATTTGCCTATCTCCTCCTCTTCTTTATTTCTAATGAGTATATGTTTTTCGGTAAACTAATTTCTTTTTCTTTATTTATTTTTATTTCCTTGTGAGTGGTGTGCTTTCTTTAAAGCTTGAAATTTTTTTGTTTATTCTAATATTTTTTTTGTTTTTATTGTTTTTTCCTAAATATTAGTTATTATATTATATTTATTTTATTCATTAATAACAAAAAATAATATATATTTCTTTATAATGATTTAATGATTAATTCATTAATCAATAAATTTAAATTTACTTTAATTACACAAATTACATCTCCAAAAAAATTAATGGTTATTAATATGACATGAACATAATCACACAAGATGAGTTCCATAAAACCATTAAACCAATGTAACTATGTATAAACAATTCTAAATGCAAATAAAATCAAAACACACTACGCTAACCATTTCATTATGCATATAACATGTACTAGTTAATATGTTTTGTATAGGGTTCTAGCTGATTTTTCTGTCATCCCCCAATATCTCCATCTACATCACCCTCTCTGATAATGCTCTTTGTCTATCATGATCTAAGGGATGATTTTCTCCTATGTCAAACTAACAATAAGCATATAGCTAGTCCATAACACCATAACATAAATGCATTGTAAAATACAGCTAAAATAACAACTCATCATGATCATAATTTAAGAATATATACTATAGGTAACTCATAGAATTTTAATTATATGACCAAGAAATATTCAACAATCCCATAACAACATATAACTCATAGCTTAGGCAAATAATAAATAAATCAAATTGCTAACCATAAATATCCAAAGATAATCAAGTAAATTTTCTTAGTAAAGAATCATGATGTAATAGATGCCCTCTTTAAAGTATTGGCTACATGTAGGTAGTTCCCTTTGATAATGGGGTTATTAGGGTAATTTTGACACCATGTGATTACTAACCCATTTCTCCCAGGGTCACATTGAAGATGAGAAGCTAGAGTTTTTCCATTTCATAAGAAGTGATTGTCCATGACCTATATTTGAATACACTATAGCGAAGGTGAAGCCAAACCTAAAATTATCTAGGTGGTCACATATTAATTCACTATATATTTCATAAATGACACTATCATTAGACTCATATAACAATGTTGAGGCAACCATTTGAAGTTGATGCAACTTTGAATGTAGCCAAAGACACCAAATATAGAATCTGATAACTATATTAGAACTATCTTCCCATCTACTTCTAGCATGTTATAGATATATAACTACAATAGCATTATAACAATATAATTAATTCTATTATTTCTCATTTATATATCTATCTTAGTTGTACTTTCTATATTTAGACTATTTAAGTATAATAAATTTAGTGTATGATTATATCTCAGTTTAGAATTTAATTGTCCTATTATAAATCTGATTATCAGATTAATTTATATATTCTTAACCTTAAGGCTAAATTTAAATACCCATGCACATATCCTTTCATTTTAGGATTAAACATTTGGTGAACTTGATCTTTAAACAATAAAACCCTAAACATACCCTTTGGGATTCCTATTACCAATTTTGTGTAAATATTTATATAATTCATATCTCTTATCATGGATGATATTGATTTATTTGATGACTATGATTATGAAACACTTCAAACCCTCAAGGAAGGAATTAAATTACACTACTCTTGCCTTCTCCCAAATGTTAAATCATGTGATATAAAATCATTAAATGGTGGTATATTTTATCCCTTTAATCATGTCTACACTCCCACCACTTGAAGATACAAGTTTCTCTATTTTAACGAAGCTGCAAATCCTTTACCCATACTTCCTATACAAATATTAAATGAGTTTGGCACTTGAAACTTACAAAATTATGGATACCAAGGCCAAGCATTAGGAAATTATGTGTAAGGCATAACTCACCTTATACCTCTCAAAACTAATAATACAGATAGACAAGGTTTGAGGTTTGTAAAAAAATACATGAATCACCAACAAATCAAAATTAAGCATTTAAATTTTACCAAATAAGTGGGTATATATGACTAGGAAACTCATTCATTTAACAATCATTAGACAAACCCATAAATACAATTATGGTTCATATACAAACAACTAATAAGGGGTCAATGTCTTCAATAAAATTCATAAAACCCCCCATCATTCATACATTTCAAAAACATATCCCTTTATTCAAGGGTGATTGTTCTTTCATACCTTCACTTAAAATGAAGTGCATATCAAAAAAGGTGTCGTTACCAACCTTTCCCAAAGATAAAACTATTATACACTTACCAAACGAAAAATAAATAAATTATTTGAATGGTATGAGTTATTTAAATGATATAAAAAATGTACCAAAATTCAAAAATCCCATACCATTACTAAAATATCCTAAATTTGGTGACAACAAACTTGTATTTATTTTACATAAGGATGATAATACTCATATTTCTAGATAGAAATGAGGTGGTGGGTTGCAACCAATGATAACACTTATGACAAACACCTCTGTCCCCCTAGAATATCTAATGTCTATGATGACCAGTATTGGGTACCTTCAAAATCAAGTTTATATACTCCAAATGCAAAGGGCTTTCCATAATGATCATGTACATGTTACCCCATTCAATAATAAACCTCTTTCATAATGTATAAATGAATATCCTTACCCAAAATAATTTTAATTACACAATTTACCTCTCTTTTTGACAAAAAAATGTCCCATTTGACCACATGATTAGCTATGTACACTCTTTTGGTTAATGAGCACAAGATGACAAGCTATTGCTAAATTTTTTCCATATGGGTATTTCCAATGAAGTTCAAAATTGGTTCTATATTATACCAAATGGTTCCTTAAGTATTTTATTACAACTGGAAGATGCATTCTTTATGGCTTTCAATATCATAAGGTGCCATAACTTACATTAGAATATTTACACAATTTCAAACAATGTGATGACTAATCCCTTCAATATTATATTATTCAATTCCAAAGTACATCATATGAGCTAGCATTTAGACCCTCAGATTTAGAATTGTAATTTATCTTTAGTAGAGGCCTTCTAGGCCTTCTTTCCCCATTAAAGGAAATGACAATTTATGAACAATGTGATTTATTTACTCATTTACATAGTGATGTGCATCAATATGCTTCATAATTACTCATTAAAAAAAAACTATCTTATCTCCTTCCAAATATAAAAGCTTTATTTCTAATGTAAATAATGGAGATAGCTTATCTAAGGAACATTATGATAAAAAATATGGTATTCCTAATCTTTATATGACCTGTTTGCAAATGTTACTCAATATGGGGCCAATCTAGGGTCTACATCTCATATAAGAATATTAAATAGAATAACACAAAAAACATTGACACCAAAAGAATAACAATAACCTCATCCATGGGTGGTACTTATTCTTGGCATTAACTATATTGATCCTACACAAGCAAACACTATTTACAATATAAGATGCTTATGATAAATGGGCTTCAATCTAACAAACTTATAAAACAAGAGAGGTTGGAAAGAATCCTTAGGAAACATAATAATATC
>JARHVA010001151.1:2522500-2552500 GCA_037957365.1 Torreya grandis | reverse complement strand
AATTTTTAAGCATTGGTCTAATGTGGAAGGGACTACACATACTTCATAAATCATAATATTTTTAGAAGTAAGTTTTAATTTAATTCAATGTCCAAAACATACCAGAATGTATCATGGATGATAGGCCCAACATTGACTGATAATAAAATATTTCCCCATGAGTCTCCTTATGCATAATCATATGATTTGATACTAATGGAGTTTGGATACAAATTCAATGAAGTTTACCCCCAAGTGTTTTATCAATTTTAATAAGGCTACATTAAGGCATGATCCATTTTTTATGAGACCCCACTTAATCTTGTGGTATGAAATGATGGATTCAATGTGAATAAGGTTGTTGCAAGGGAAAACATGTCACTTTGATCAAATTTAAGATTTTGACCTAGTGATAAATTCCCCATAAGTAATTATAATGTGACAAGATCAATGTCATTTATAACATTGATTTATCATAGAATGTCATTTAATATCTCATTATGACTTCAAAAGTATGCAAGTGATCTAGAATATAAATGTGCTCAATAATTTTTTGTAATTTCTCCACAAGATTGTATGGACTTTTAGTGGAGTAAGAATATTTGGCCTTTGAATGTAAGGTGTTTATAATGGGTTTATTATTGGAAGGAGGTAAAGGGCCTTGAACTTTAACCTTTGGATGTCTAGTTATGACAATGCATTTTTAAGTTGGAAAAGGATTAGTTGAACTATAAGAAGATGACATAGGACCAGGAATGGTGACCCATGGTTATCGAGGGAAAAATTGTTATTATGTGTCAAAAAAGGGGCCCTTGGATATAAAGGAGGAGGTCCTTAAATAAAAGGGGAAACACTCTAAGGTGTGTTGAAAGGTCAATTGGTTTTATTCTTAATAGTAGCTACATGGTTGTTAGTAACATGACCTACAACATTGTTGTGATTATATGAAACATCAAGGTAGCTAATTTGACTAGATTTAGAATCTTGACCATGATTATGATTTCCTTGATCCTAATTGTGATTCTTATTTTATCCTTAATTCCAATTATAATATTATCACTAATTTTTGGAGTTGTGCTTTAGAAATAGGTCCTTGTAAATACCCATATTTTGATTAGAGTTAAAAGTAACATTATCTAATGAAATGTCATCCCACTCAAGGAGATATTGAATGAAGTGCCTTAACTACATGAACCTCTAAATTTCATTCCCTTTAACATGATGGTAATAAAAATATTCACTATCTCTATACCAATGAAGTTTTGGTTGGTCTTATGCAAAAGGATTCATGTTTGGCTAAATGATCATGTTAGGTGTAACTAATTGTTGGAATACTACCTAAATAGGTTCACCAAGGTCACTAAAAAAACTATTCTAATATTATTCCTTTTTGGAGGTGGCATGTGTAATTTAATGGTTTGATTAGGTGGAATATTTTAGATAGGCAGTGGATACACTATTTGCACATGCCATGATTTTGTTACTCTATTACCCACTACATTTTATTTTTTGTTAAATACATTGGGATTCAAAAATTTACTCACTTCTACTTGTGATAAAGCATAAGCTTATGCATGATTCTCAGAATAAATTTTCACTAAGCCTTTGTTTATAAGTACCTTTTCAATTTGTAATCCTTTTATAATAATCTCCTAACATGTATTCACATAATGGAGTCTTAGGTTATGAGCCATCTATGAATTGAGATTATAGGTGAATATATTCACAAGTTTTTTATTGAGAATATTATGAGGAATGTGACTAGCCAAACTTCCACATCATTATAGGTAATCTACAAAAAATCCCCATCACACTACTTGGCACTGGATAAGTCAACCATGGTCAATTCATGCTCTATGTTGTAAAATAAGTGATTTACAATTTTTTTTAATAATTCATAAAAGGTGATGAATGATCTCTTAGGTAAATTCATGAACCATTCTAAGGATTATCCACCTAAACTACATGGAAACAAATGTCTAGATAGATATTATTATAAGCTACTTCCTGACATGCGACAAATAATTCCTTAGGTGCTCTTGAGGATCATCCCTTCCTTTTATTCATAAAACTTTAGAACCTAAAAATAAGACAAGAAAAATAATTTAAGGATGATCATGTAAAATGGGTATGAACATATTTCATCAAATTTATATTTTTACCCTAATTCCCTGCTTTGAACCCTAGAAAAACATCCTTTATCTCTTGAATATTGTGGAGAGTGGGAACATTTTGATATGGAGGAAGCATACTTTTTATGAATATTCAAAGGGGGATTAACTTGATAAGGATAGATAGGTGGATTGGGATTAAAATAATTAGGAATGGATACTATTCGGGTTAGGCTATTAGGGTTAACCCCCTATATCTGGGATTATATGATTGATAGGGTACTTGTTGACTAGCATTAGGAAGTGTATTAGGAACATGTTGTTAGTTTGAGGAATTTATTTTCCATATGAAGGAGTTTATTACTAAAAAGTATAAACTTGTCATAAATAGACTTGTTATTGGAAAGTAGGAATTTTTCATTAAAAAGGATAGATTATGGATTAATAGGGATTTATTGGGGATTAACCACAACCGATTGCAATGGAAGATTTATAACTTGATGTTTTTGGTCAACCTTGACCCGTTATAATGGAGGATTGTTGAAAATACATTGTTATAGATTATAAAGGATATAATGGGAGCTATAATAAACTTGAAGGATGTAAAAATGAACCTCTTAGAACTATAATCAAGGTGCTGGGAATTATCAATAGCTTGTTATTGTAAACTAGAGCAAATGACTCATTGGTAAATAGGAGGAAGATGTTGGGAGTTCAAATAAAATTGTTGTGAACTAGAAGTAAGTTATTCATAACTAGAAGAGGTATGTTGTGTACTAGGTAATACTTGATGTGGATTCAAAAACACTTGTGGTGGATTACTAACAGCTTGTATGAAGGGATCCATGGGAAGGATTATTTCAAGATCTATAAAGGGATATGTATTTTATGGAGTATTAGCTAAAGGATCTCATCATTTTTTCTCAATGGGAATATTTTACTCCATAAGTTGATAATTTTTGAAAGAGGTAGTAGCCAAAGAGGCTATAAGTTGATTAGTTCACTAAAATTGTGTGATAATAGGCTAGCTATTTTGGGTAGGATCTACAAGTTACCCTTTCCCTTATTTGATGATTCTAAAATTTAGATAGAGGTTTTAACAAGGACATGTTCATGAGTGGAATTTGATTTTGGACGTATCTCCTCTATTTGAACATACATGTGTGCCTCTTCTATTTTAAGTGGCACCTCATTGTATATAGGTTGATATAGTTCCTCTTCTTGGCTTTGATTATCTTGAAAGGATCCAAATGGATGAGAAAAATAGAATCCATCATAATTATAATTATACACCCCCCATTCCTTGTATAACTAGGAATGTTAAAATCAACTATTTTTACCTTGAATCAAGATAAAAGGTTTGAAATAATTTATTTTTTAAATATCTAAATTCTATATTTTAATAATTTGAAGCGAATGTTGGATTTGAGAAAGCATTCTGAATTCAAGTGGTATCTTCAAGTGTTTTTTATAATACTTATTGATCAAAGTAGAAGGTTCAAGTTTAAACTTGTCAAAGTAAGATAGGTTCAAAAGTAGAAGAATGTTTGATTTGAATTATCTTACACAAGCTGGAATGAAATAGTCAAAAGGTTAAGAATGATTTCTCAAAAGCACCTTAACCAAATTTTATTTTGAAATCTTAAAAATGTTTGATTTTGATGTAACCTTCAAGTTTGATGAAATTTATACTTTTAAAAAGTTGATCTTAGTTGACTTTTGAAATTTTATTTTTTAAATATTGACTCCATTCAAGTTTTTAAATTTGACTCCAGTTGACTTTTTAAATATTGACTTATTTTGACTATTGAAAGTAATATTTTGTTGAATTTTTGAAGATTGACATTGTTTCATTTTTAAAACTTGATTTTGGTTGGGTTTTTAAAAATTAACTTTATTTGAATTTTGAAAGTTGAATTTAGTCAACTTTTAAAAGATTGATTTCTTTTAACTTTAGACTAGAAGTAGACTTTGTTTTAAACTAACCCTAATTAGGATTTGAATAAGAATTGGATTCTTAGTTTGAAATAACCTTGTTTAGATTATTTTGAAATTAAAAGAGTAACAATATAATGGGGATAAATTACTGTATCAAATGGGTAGTGTAACACTTAGACAAAGATAACCTCAAGACTAGTTTTTACTATTGGATGGATTATCAATAAACATTATAGTTTTTTTTTAAACTTGTACAAATCTTAATTTAAAAATGCACATATGTTTTACTAGTTGAGCAAGATGCATGTTACCACTAAAATAGAAAATGGAGTTTCATTGAGGCTAGATATGAAAAATGGGATCATGACATAGTTGGATCTTGTGTAAAACGAGATATTACAAAAGAGGAGTTTAAGTTTGAAAATGGTGATGTTTTAACTGGTGCAAAGCCATTATTGCATGATGAGAAAATGGACCATGGTGATCAATAAATTTATAGTTTTTGTCAATATTTATGGTTTGATGGAGGAAAAAAAATTTAAAAAGTATGTAGATTATATGGCTATAATAGGATAAAGTGAGATCCACTCAATTTGTATCTTAAATGAATGTTATTAGACTATTCATACAAGACACTTGGCATTTTTATATTTTCCATGTGTGTATTTTATTCTAAATGAGTGTTAGCCAAAAGAGTGGGTGGATGAATGGAGCTGTAGATCTATAATTATAATCGATACATATCAATATTCACCAGCATTATAAAATAAATATATGACATCATCACATGACTTTGGCCATGTATCTGATCTTGTGAAACCAAGTGGAAAATTAATCATTATATATTAAATTATCATTGTCTATCTTAACATCATTATTTAAAAATATTTTTTGTGATACAAGGCATGCTTTTATAGTTATTCTGAATGAAGACAACAAAGAGGGAAAAAATTACTACTTCTATCATTATGCAGAGGAAATAAATAAATTGAATTCTTGATTCAAAATGGGGAAAACATTGATTATCCTATTAGGTCTGTGGTAGATACTAAAATTTTTATTTGATGATATCGTATCAAAAATTTAAATATATGGTTATTTGAAGACTACAAAACACAGAGGAAAATAGTACACTATTAAAGTTTTGTTCATGCAACAGATATTAAATTTATTAATATCATATTTCAAATATAAAAATGACATATAAAGTAATACATGTTTCAAAATACTTTATTTATAAGAAAGCAACAAAAAAGTATGGTACAAAATGAAAACTTGAAACCTGAATGCTAGTCGTTATACACTAAACCCTAAGTTGTAAATCTTGAACCATAAACCATAAACCTTAAGCCGTAAATTTCTAAATCCTAAACCTCTAGCCAATAACCATAATCTTGAGTTATCACCTATATAGATAAAGGAGAGGGGGCATTGGATAAGCCATATATTGAAAGGATAGGGGTCATTCTAACCTATATATAAAAAGGAGTGACTAGGGACATTCATGTAAAAGTCTTGAAGATGGATTCAAGATAAATTCTTGAATAATTTGTGGGGATTTCAACCAATGGGTCTATCAATATTCATAAAATTCTATCCTATAGGATTCCACCTATAATATGCATATAATAATCATACAATCATTCATACATTACATCTACCCCATACCTAGTACCACATGTAGGTATGTTATCGTTCATACATGATATATTATTATATTCAAAAATACAGTGACTAATACTAGACACAAATTTAGCTAATCACCCTAGTACACTCCATTTACACCTAAACCATTAACCCCAAAACCCAAAACCTAAACACCATAAACCATTAACGTTGAACCCTAAACACCATAAACCTTGAACACTTAACCTTGATACATTATCCCTAAACCCAAAACAATAATACCTACATCCCAAAACCTAGACCCTAAGCATAGAACCTTAAAACTTTAAACCCTAGACCTTAAGCCCTAAAACCTAAAATTTAAGCCCTTAACCATAAAGCATAAACTATAAGCCTAGAATCCTAAATCCTAAACACTAAACCATAAAACCTAATATTCAATTTCCCACTCCCCTATTGGGAACACATATAGGTGTGTATGAAGGAGGTCTATATGTGAATGTATGATATTTGATTATGTACATGGTAGACTAGTTCCATAACCAATACTATACCTCCACCATTGATGATATGAATCTCTTCTATGTCTCTAAACTTGATGAAGCACTCAGACTAGTTTAAACACTTATATTACAACCCTACAAGGCACAAAATAACACACCTTATATCATTTGCATTTTGTGCACCCTACCATGTTCTTGAGCCAATAAATGATCTCTTTGTGGCCTTATCTATAAAATAGAGGTTTTCACACACCTTATATATCCCCATGGAGGTCCTCCAATGCTCTGCAAGCTTCACTTGGTATTAGAAGTGAGAGAAAAGAGAGAGGGAAAAGCAACAAAAAGAGGGGAAAGAAGCAAAATGATAGTTCCATGCATGACAATAGTTCCCCTTGCTTCCCCCTTTAAAAATGAGGGTAAAATAAGTAGCAAAAAGTAAAATTTTAAAGAACTCACCAAAAAAGGAATGACAATACAGTATGAAAAGTGCATCGTTGTGAAATTTTATATATAAAAAAAGAAGCAACACAATATAGATATGAAAGTAAATTTTTAAGGAATTAATTAAAAAAAGGGAAGATAATATGGTAAGAAAAGCGTGATATATTTATTGTTATTTATTCAATATAATGGAGAAATTTTATGAAATAAAAAAAGTAGTACAATAAGCATACTAAAATAAAATTTTAATAAATTTATGGAAAAAAGTATGATAATATAAAGTAAGAATAGTGTGATATATTATCTATTCAACATAGTTATAAAATTTTATAAAAGATTCTGAAAAATAGTATTATAGGAAATAACATAATATACATGACAAAAGAATTTTTTAAAGAACTCATTGAAAGAGAGATGACAATACAAGAAGAAAACTGTGATATATGTTTGTCTACTCAACATCATGCCAAAATAAAATTTTAATAAATACATCCCAAAAAAAAAGATAATACAATAAAAAAGTGTGATATATTTGTTGTTGTCCAGTCAACATCATACCCAAATAAATTTTTATATAACACATTAAAAAAGGATGACAATATAACATTAAAGTGTGACATATTACTATTGTTTACACAACATAACTATGAAATTTTATATAAAAATTATGAACAATAACATTGTGGAAAACTTTTTATCTCACATAAATAAAAAATGAAACCACCACAATCAACACTTACGTAACAATCAAACGCTGAACAATAAACTACTCTACGTGTTCCCTTTCAACAACCCTACAATTTTTACCAAAACCATTAAAATCCACTCACCTAACAGTTAATCAGTCAACAATACACTATTTTAAACATTCCCTTTCAACTACTCTACATGTTCTTTTAACTTCACTGATATTAAAATGTTTTACAACCAATCTATATGGAAGTTGTTTCAACATTAACCATGAAAATGTAAGAATTGTTTGTGAAAGTTTATACCCAAAAAAGTTAATATAATCCAAGGAGAAAAATGTTTGTCATTTTCCAAATATATATAATTTTTGGTTTGAATATTGGTGGTATAATTTTATACATATTATTTATTTACATTTTTAAAAAATGAACTATTAATATTATAATTTTATATGATTGAAATACTTAATTTTTAAGTTGAAGGAAATATAAAAGTTTTTAATCCTTAATTAAGTTTATAAATAATGTTAATTAGGTAGTGCCAAAATTATTATGATAAAATTGTTAATTTTGTTGATGTTTTTATTATTATTTTTAAAACTAAAAAAATTATATACAATTAATATATAATTAGAATGTGTTGTACCAATAAAATGTGGTATTAATTCTTTTTATGTTGGTCTCTAATCTATCCAAAATTGATGGTTATTTCTTTCAACTAAGTTTTTGTTATACTTCTAGTTAGCTATTTTTGCCCAGGTGAACCCCTGATCTTCTTGAAGTGTCTTTTATTGGAGTCCTTTCTGAAATTTTGGTTAACTATTTCTGATCAAGGGAAGATACAAACCTCCCAATATATTTGACGTTGGTACCCACACCAATTATTAAAAATGGTCTTATCCTAATTTCTACATGATATTAAACTAATATATGTAATATAAAGCAACATGATTTTATAGAAAAAAAATTATTTGATACATCTGACTCAATATTTATAGGTATATTAGAAAAATATTAATTTTGATAAAAAGATAATAACATTTACTAGTATGTAAATGGAAACATTCGTGCCTTCCATCCATATACCAGTAAATATTTAATCTTGCAAATATGTGTATTTCAACATGGTCCTTCATTTTATATTAATCACCCATAACAATTTAACTTCGTACTTTACTAATTAACATTATAAGCCATCAACATTATAACACTATAATATATTTATTTAAAAAATATTATTCACCTAAATTTTAAACCATATAATTTAAATCTACAATCTCAAATCAACATTATAATCCATCAACATTATAACACTATAATGTATTTGTTTTAATAATATTATTCGTCTAAATTGTAAACCATATAATTTAAGTCTACATTCTCAGGTGTACTCCCCAGATTCAGTAAAGGATGGAGAAACAAACCTTGGTCTTACCTATGCAATCATTCTACATGATATATATAAAGAATATAATAATATAATGCATAAAATATTTATGGGTGACTCGGAAAAAATCACACAGCAACTTGAAATCAGAAAATGATTTTGTTTGATAAAAAAAACAAAAAACTATGAGAAAATCTATGTTGTCAACTGAGGAGGCTTAAATTTATGGTCCATTCATGTATAATATATTTTATTTTCCATGTCACTTTTAGTTCAGCCTGGATCCAACCGTAAGCCCCTGTAACATAGAGTACTCACAGATCCGCAAGAGGAAATTCGTTTATCATAGCCACTGTACACATTGCCATCAATTGCATGTAAGATATTATGTGGTAGTCCAGGTCATTCCTCGAAGGCCTTTCAAATGATACTAACTTGTTTTCGGATATAATATTAAAATATAAGAAATGCCACAATTGTTTACGAAGGAAATTATATAAGGATTAAGTTTAAATATGAGGGTAAGAAAGGGACTGAAGTAGTATAGTCATTAATGTGTTTAAATATACTATGGTGGTCATCATGTGATGCAAAGAGAAATTCTCTAAGTCCATGGAAGTGATCTCTATGATTAATCATAATCTTAGTTAAAAAGAGACATTTTGTAAGTTCGTGGAATTGATCTCTATGATTAATCAGGTTCTTTGGACTTAGACCAATATAGAAATATTATGATTAATTAAGAGTAGTATTTAATAAATTAATATTTAAATGTAGTTTTTTTTTTTTAAAGTTTTTTTATTTGATATTTAATCAAGAAAAATTTATAGGCGTTTTTTATATTTTTATTGGTGTGAATAAGATTATTTCTTGTTTAGTTTTATTGTCAAGTGTGAATAGGTTTATCTTTTTAACCAGTTTCACTGTTTGATTTTTTTCATACTTTATTTGGTTAAGTTTACAAAAATGTTTTAAATATTTGTCTTACCTCACAAGATCTTAACACTTATCACAATCTTTTGAAAGATTGGTGAGGGGTATTTCCTATAAATACCCTTTCTTATAAGTTTATCATTAACTCAATTCATTCTAATGCATGTGTGTTGCATATGGTTCCATGAGAATGTAGTTTATTCTTATTTCTTATCTTTTGATCTTATTTGTGAGTCCGAGTGTTTCCTTTAGGAACTCTATAATCTTAACCTAATTGTTGATAGTAAATTCTTATACACTATTAGCATAAAATATATCATGGTATCAGAGCGGATGAGTAGCCTCTTAAGAGATCTTTTCCAATACCGATTATGCTCTTCTCTTACATCCTTTAGATGGTCTTGAGAATCAAAAAGGTTTAGGAAAAATATTAGTTTGGGGAGGGTTTTTTCTTTTTAATTTTTAGTTTCAGGGTCTTTCTGGTATTTTTAGGAGATAAATGAAACTAAAAAAACATGTTTTAAGGTTGAATAGTTGAAGTTCAAAAGTGTATAAAAATCAAATAGAGCATGTAATCCTGCCAATGATTGATCTAACATATGCATCTTAAAGTTGAGAATATTTAATGAGGATCATTGCATCATGAAACCAAACTTAAGATCAATGGTGAATACTTAAAGATGTGATCATCCTAATGGTCAAGCACAAGAACATGCAGGTAAGCCATAAATTGTGATATAAACAATAATTTTGATTGCGGTGATCAACCAAATTTATCTAATAATGCATGTGCATCAAAACTAGATCCCAATATATGCTAAAAATAATAATGAGGCCAAGAATCATGGTGGTAGAGCATGAGTTCAAGATGTAGGAAACTTACAGTTAAAGATAGGAACTAAAATCCAATAGAATTGAGCGTGAAGTGTTAACAAACAAGTGTGAACATAGAGAATATAAAAAAACCTAGATCAGTTGCTTATATATATGTCATCTAAGATACAATAGATGTTGTTGGAGATATTTTCTCTTCTATTGATTAAAGTCAAATAGAGAGAGAGGCAGAGAGTAAGAGATTGATGAAGTGTGCCAAATAGATAAATATAAAGACACAAAAGTAGATATGAGAAGAGAGATGCAGTGTAGAGCATGAGCAGTTACAGATCAGACCTATAATAGAGAACAAAGAAATGAATTTATTTATGAATCTATATTTTAATCTATATTTGTAGCTCTAGAGTAAAATAAGATAGGTAAGTGCGATCAAATAAGCTAAGTTGGTTCTCAGTTAGGGAATGGGTGCTTCTTTAGAGTAGGTGCTCTTAAATCAGTGGATTGATGTCTCCCTAGGGTTGGTGCTCTTAAACATTGTAACTAGTGAGGTTATTTATAGTGAGGCTAGATTATAATAGTAGATTCTAGTTGTTATTCTCATGGTCATTTTTCCCATATTGGGTTTTTCATAGTGTATCTAGTGTTGTGTCTATTGATGTGTATGTGATATTTGCATATATTTTTAAGCCACATTAAAAATATTAGAAAAGGACTAATTTAATCAATATATTGTTTCAACCCCCCCTCTTAGTATGTAGTTGTGTTCTAATAGATTTATGCAAATTGTTTTTCTCCTTCAGTTAATGGTGCACTCTACATGAAATTGGTGGGAATAATCTTGTACTTGAGTCATACTCATCTTGATCTTTCATTTTATGTGAAATATGTATCATGCTACTATCAATACCTCAAATAAAATTAATTGGCAAGATACAAAACACATTCCAAGGTATCTTCATAATACTAATAAATATCAAATAAAGGGATTTCTAGGTTTAGAACCAACACAATGTGGAAGATTTTCCTTAAAAACTTCCTTGATCTCTTTGATGTCATCATCATTCTGAGATTGACAAGATAAACCTACATCAAACAATTCAAAAGCAAAGTCAATGACCATTAATATAGGGGTTGTTACAAATGCCCAATCAGTGGGTTGAATGGCATTCTAACTTAGCATTATAAATGGATTAAAACCTTAAAAAAACATGAATAAATATATATATGATCGATAGCGTGAAAAAAGTGTTGTAATAGTAAATAAACCTATAAAACTAACTAAACTAACATTATCCCTCCAAAATATCCATTGACCATAAATTTAAAGTGGACTTTGTATAAATCTGATCACTCATAACTGTCATGTTGGTTGGCCTTGGAATTTTTTGATACACCTGGATGATACCTCACAAAGGTCGCAATGTGCTTCTTTGATGGATCGGCCAACCACAATGATAAAGAGAGCAATGCCATTGATTGTAGAAGAGGTGAATAGATGGAAAATATCTGGGAAGCAATTTGAGGCTATTGGTAGGAGATTTTTTTACTTGAGACACAAAGAAAATTATATTTTTGTGCCATTGACTCACAAGGGCCAGATGATGCTTGCTTAACCAATTTTTGTGCCATATTTGGCATATTTATTAGGATATGTGTTTGACTAACTTTATCAACATCAATTGAACTCAGTTTCCCACATGTATGTTTATTTTAAATTATACATTCTTTAATGCTTTGGATAAATATTTTTATTTTTTTAACTGAATGAAAGGCATATAATATTATGGAATTAAAATTCTCTTTCATAATAAAATAATGGTATTAAAAACCAATCCCCAACTTAGTCATGGACAATGGATGCTACAACCAATGTTAAAATGAGTAAAGTAATTAACTTAACTAATATTTGGTTAATCAAAGAGTCTTAGATTACATAATTATAAACATTAATAAATGTAACTACTTGTAATATAATGTCTTGTGGGTAAGCCAATATCAACTGAGCCAACAAAATTTATCTAAAAAATAATAACAACAACATGGGAAAACCACAAGGCACCCCTATATTGTTAAGGGAAACAAAACCTATTATAAGGTCTAGTATTATATTAAAGCCCTATGACTATAGGAAATTTTATATGGCTAGATTTTGCATATCACACATAAATTTACCTTAAATACACAAAGTTATTTAGAAATAATAATTAACTAAATTTAGCTAGTCATAAAATGTGTCAAACATGGTTATGTGTGCAAGGTAAATTCCTCATCTAACAGTGAATTTATAGACAAGAATAAGGGCCAAACATTTTTCTATCCAAAATGACAATAAAATCAAACTAGATAATTCATCCCAACATATTATCTATAAATTTTGAATAGGTTGTTGTCATGAATGCTTAGTTTATACAAATAAAAAAGGAATTTTAAAACGTCAATGCAGACCTAAGCAAAATCAACGCACATCCAACAAAAAACCTTGCCACAAAGTATACTTCCTTGGCTATGGATTTGTCTCTTTGAAGAATAGTGGTAGCCTAGATACCTATAAAATCAATATGAAATTCATTGGAGAAAAGAACAAAAAGTTTAGTTAGAATCCTAATAGATAATTCATTTTCATTCATCAATTTCTAATTGTTAGGATAACTTGCATTAAGTCTCATGATATTAGACCATTGTATATCTATATTTCTCTTTAGGGCCCAAGAACATTTCTAGATCAGCATAAAATATAACTTATGATTTTTATGGAAATTCCATAAAAAAGTAGTAGAAAGACAAATAGAAAAACAATGGATGATTATGGCTTACAACATTATCATCATAGTTTTTGTAATAGAATTGACATTCTCCAATTATGTGTTTGTTCTAAGGAACTCATCCTATTGTTAATGAAAAAGGTGGTTATTGAGGTATTGAAAAATAAAAATAAAAGCGTAATAGTCCTTACAATGTTATGTTCAAAATTTTTTTGACTAAGATAACTGAATTATTACATGTTCAACATTCATTAGTGCATATAAAAAATCTATGAAAATATGATCTAGTAACTGAACAAACTAATGCTAAAAAATATATTTATATTTAATTAGACCTAGCGTATGTATCAGATCTTGTGGATATGCCACTACAGTAAATAAATTATAAAATAGAGATGTGGCCCCCATCTAATACCTCCCATACTATCTTATGCTTTACAAAGTAGTGTTTTTACACCAAGTCCCCTTCATATCTTGATACACACTGGAGAAAATAAAATTTTCTCAATCCAATTGTTCAACTATGATTTAACATGATGGAACATAAACTTTATCATAGATTCAAGGAAAGAAGTAGGATAAAGATGAAGATTTAAATCATAAGAGAGAAATTGTTAGAACAAGTATTGAGAAGCATACAAATGCATAGTTTTGGGAGAGATGCACTGAGCAACACATAAAACATCAACAAAGTAAAAAGAATAGTTGGTGGTGTGCGAATAGATTGGACTTTCTTGATGTCATAATCACTGAGAGAACATAAATCATTAATTCTCTATAGGCGTATTAAAGTGTATAAGCCCTCTGTCAAAAAAGTTCTTATAACCATATGAGGTTGAAAAAACAATATAAAAAAAAAATCAATCAAAGATGACTAAATATAATATTATATGCAACTGGTTAAAAAGCTGGCACCTTACTTTGCCAAAAGATTCATATATTTCAATGCATAAAAAATTAAACAACTTGATTGGTCAGTATCATGGATCATCATATTATATTAAAAATGAAATCTATCGAAAATAAAATTTAACCTTCTTTTTCAAATCAACAAAACATTAATGGCCACTTGGAATCCCCTAAGCAATAATTATGTGAAACTAAATTTAGAAAAGCATCCAAAGGTAACCTAGGTATTTTTGGAGGTGGAGGCATCTTCAGAGATAATCAGGAACAAGTGTTGTCTTATTATGTCTTCAACATTCCATCGTCTTCAAAAAATTTGGTTGAAGCACTAATTCTTCTCATAAGTTTGAGAACAACTATTTAATTTAAGTTTAATAAATTACTCATGGAAGCTAATTCTCTCTTGATTAAGAATGTTCTTATATCAAGAAGAGTTGATTATTTCTAGCTCATTTCAATCATTCAATATATCCTCCATGTCATTCCTTTCTTTGAGAATATTTCCTTCTCCCACAACTATTGAAAGATTAACTATCCAGTGGATTTTTGGACTATCTTCGGAGCTCTTAACCTTTTTCCTAATGAATTTTGGAATTGTGTTGGTCCAATTAATTTTAAATAATAGATGTAATTTATTAATAAACACTTGACTGATTACATCTTTTCATTTGATGTAATTCCCATTGATGGAATTGTTACTTTAACTTTCATAGTGTTTTTGTTGTCTCTGGTCTTCATCCCTGTTTTGGCTTCTTGGACTGATTATGTTTGAGGTTCTTTTAGAGACTATTGGTTTTATCTTGGGCTCAAACATCATTGAAGTTTTATTATTGATGGTCCTTGAAGAGTGCTTGAATGTTTTTCTATAGTTTGGTGATCATGGATTCTAGTGGCAGTGTTTTCTAGCTTTTTCCATGTTGATACATAGTGGTGTTTCCATCATGTACTATTGGACTACTTTAGGTCTTGATTTAAATTATTGATTTGTGGTTTTATTTTAGTTTCTTAAGGGATTATTCTCATTGGTAATCTCTTTTGTTTTTGGCTTATTAATTTCATGACTACTTGGATTTTTGGATTTCTACCTATCTCTTATGTTTTCCTGGAGCTTTTCTTTGTCTTTGTTGTCTTGATCTACAAGTTATATCTTATTTTAATAGGGTAAGCACCCTTCTCTCTTTATTATTATCTATTAAAAAAAAATCCAAATATTATCCTTATCTAATTAAATTATCCATATAGCTTTGGCTCTCAATGTTTGACTTATATGAAACAAGATTCTAATCACAACCCTTTCTTTACATTTTGGAAATCAGACATCAACGCCTCTCATTAATGTAATTTTATTGGTCTTATCAGGGCAATTACAAATATTATTTTTCATAACATTAATTAAATTGGGCTTCAAACTTGTTAGAAATTTAGATAATGGCATCCTATAAATTGAGATATCATGAAGAACTACTTTAATAATATGAATTTTACCTACCCATAATATTTGATTACCATTATAATCTACCAGTATGTTTTAAGAAAAAATATCCATATTTTTCCATAATTCCTTTTTTAGAACATATATTCATATTTTTCCATAATTCCTTTTTAGAATAGTCATCAAGAATGGAAACCCCCAAGTACTTATATATAAGAGATCGATTACCAACTTGATCTAAATTTTTATTCTACTAAATAAGGATTTTCTTTAAAAACACTCTAGCTTCACAAGATGATCCATAGTCCTTCAAATTGATTCATTCTAAAAATTTGCATTTTAAGAGTCTTTGTTCTCTTTAATGTCGATACCATTGGTGAGATACATGGATTTTTACTGCGATAAATCTCTACCAAAAGCCTTTTTCATTATGATAAAAATACAAATAGAAATAGGGTTAATGTGGAGGTCTATCTTTCAAAAGTCATAATTTTTGATTCATAAATTTGTTTTAGCTTTCATTTATGTTAAAATGAAGTTATCAAATAAATTAATTTAGTTATAATAAGATGTATTTTATAATGGAAATATTTTTTAATATATTTTTTAGGATTTTTTTATTTTTAAAAGTAGCATATTTTTGTAAGTAGACACGAACTTGAGTTTAAATTTATTCATTAAATTAATTTTAGTATTTATGACATATGTAGATTTTTAAGCCCATCCGAATTTATATGCAAAACTTCATAAAAATAGCAGTTGAAAAACATGCTAGAAGACTAAAATTACTAGAAGATAATAATTGCTAAAAATAGTATGAATCGGTTAGTTTTATATATCTTTTGACTTTATTTTGATTTTCTAGTTATACATGTTAACTCTGATTTTTAGTTGAGCTTTATTTAAAGACTCTATTTTAATATTTTATACTTTCAATCAAGAAATCAATAAAAAAGATTTATTTTCATACAATATATGAGTTTAATACGTATTAGTATTTTGTTTAGCTAGTTTGTATTTTCATCAAGAATCTTATTGACATAAAAATAAAAATTTGAAGAAACCAGATAAAATGATATAAACAAGGACTAAAAACATAAAAGATGTGACAAATTTTCAATCTTTCATAATAAAAATTAACTAAGCTAAATTTAATAAAAAATCTACAGAGAAATTATTATTTAACCTTTTCATAATTTTTATTCATATCAAGTTTCATGGTTGTATTTGTTTCCTTCTTCAACATTGGAAAACTGGACAACTCAATCACCATCATAACTCATTTAATATTTGTTTATTTTAACAAACCCTCGTACGGATTCGAGTTAATGAGAGGAAGGAGAGATTGGAGATAGTTAGCCACAACTTTTGAAAAAAAAAAATAGTATCATATAAAGAAATGGGTCTGAAACTATCCATTAAATTATCTTTACCCATTTTGGAGATCAAGACCATAAAAATGCAATTAAAATCTTTAAGAACATTCCCAGAGGATATAGACTCAGTATTTGACTTGACGATATTTTTTTTTATGATATCCCAAAAAAATGCTTAATGAATCCTAGTGGAAAGATATTGGTACCTAGGGCTTTCTCATTATACGTGCTTCACAAAGTTGTATTTATTTGTTCTCATAGTGAAAGGTTTATTAACTCGTGCCATTCTAATTATTTTCTACGATTATCGAAATAATATTTACCAATTCTAATTATTTTCTACGAATATCGAAATAATATTTACCAATTCGTATTGTTCCATAATTTGGTTAGGGGAAGCATATTTAAGGAGGTTTTAAAATAAATTATTTTCTACAATGTTTAGTTGTATATTTAATCATTTTAAAATATAATCACGTTGTGGCTTCCTATGCTTCCATATAAACATGGATGATTAAGATTCTTTTTTAATGCAGATTTTATCCTGAACTGTGATTTTAATGTCATACACTATGGAAACATTGAATCTCCGATTTGGAAATAAAAATATATATCATAAACAAAATGTGAGATTAGACAAATATATTGCATTTTCGTGAAACCCGCACACATGAAAAATGTGATGAAACAATGGAGAAATCGATGGGAATGGAACCGTTACGACCATGCTCGTCTGATCTTGAAGAATTTTCCCACAACGTACGTTCGACAGTGAATGCATTTAATTTTAACTCTCTTAAAGAATTTTCCCACAACAAACATCGCGACAAAAACAGGATGACCAAAGATAAAATACATATAAAGGAATGAGAATAATGTCAAAACAGAGCTTGAAGCTAGTCCAAACAGTAGGAAAAGTTAAAATACATTGGAAAATGGAGGCTGTAGTACTTTTCTAATCTTCAAGACCGTTTCGATTAGGATATGCTTATTGCGATTTGTATTAGATTTCCTGGCTTCCCCTAAAACCTACGGTCTTTCTGAACCTCTTGTCTTTCTGAATTTTGATTTCTAATTGACTGGAAATGAAATTCAGTTTTAGTTTGGTCTTCTTGAGTTCTCCCCATATGAATGTTTTAAATATTTGTATATTTTTATAGTTTGCATTTAAAAACGAAAGTGGTACATCCTACTTTATTCTTAAACTCTAGTTATAAAATTATTCTACTAATAGGTTGTTCCACATCACAAACCTAGTGTGGTAGAAAGAAAAATAAAAACCGTTAAGAGTTAATGTATATTTTTTATTTTTAAAATTTTCAAATGTTTCTCGACAATTCAAAAGGTTGCAGCCTAGATGTGTTTTTTAATAAAATATACTCTTAATTTAGTGGTTTTATTTTGATGGGATTAGTGGTTGTAATCCTTGACATCTATAAACAAGGTGAAGAAGGAACTAGTCTGTCTCTCTTAATAAAAATATTTTATAAGGTTTATTTTTATTGTAAACAAATGTAGTTTATTATTTTGTGGTTTTAGATCAACAAATATATTTGTTGATAGGATTGGTGATTTTAATTCTTAACATATATAAATAAATTAGTTAAAGTGAATTAGAATTAATTTCAATTGATTTGGTTCAATTTCACCATATTTAAAGTGTATTAATATAGAATGCCAATTAAATTAGTTAAATTTAAATTTGCCTCAATTTTATTATCATATAATTAATATTTTATCATATAAATAATGTTTTGGAAAAAAGTTCAAAAAAAATTCTGATTCCAAAATGTATTAACATTTTTGGATTTTTTCTATTTAATATGTTTGGGGGATATATATATATATATATATATATATATATATATATATATATATATATATATATATATATATATTGAAAAGGGGTAAAAAGAGGGTGCAAACATATGCTGTGTATATAAACTCATTTATATAAATGAGTTTTACACAAGGTAGACTTCGAATGACTTATGCAAGTGTTATATACATATGCTAGTATTTATGTGGAGATAGACCTTAGCAAAAGTATCCCTAATAGAATCTAACCGAAACATGAAAATCTCATTTAGATCCAAACTTTAGATTATGAAAATACTACCTTTAGATGTCATTTATATCACTAAACTGCCCATCTCCAAGGAGTTTGTCCTCCTTCAAGGATGTTAAAAAAATAAAAAAGATCGGTCTTCTCATCTTAAAATTTGGAAACCATATGAATACTCTTCTCCAAGTAAAGATATGAAAAAATCTAAAGATAACATAGGGAAGAAAGAAGGTTCAAAGTCTATTGAAGAACTGATAATCATAGATTCCTCTTGTCAAATGATTTATGTATATATTATTTCAAGGAGAGATATCAAAAGAGAAAATGAATCTGAAACTTCTGAATTTGATAAGGATGAATCAATATTTGAACCTCAACATATTCATATGCTTCTAATAGTTATTGCTAAATTGATGAACATTTATTGTCCAAAGTGTTGGATTGGGGTACAAAAAAAAGGGCAAAGGAGGCCATATGATGGATACAAGATTTGGCCATCTATAAATAATTTTTTAGTGGATATTTTATTTCCTTATATGATCTAATTTTTGAAGGTGTGACTTTCCCATCCATCTTTTTTTAAATAACTAATAATATGTTCCTTTTAGAAGGGCACTTCAAGATTTACGATGGGATATTTTGTACAAATTTGAAGGGCCAAAAAGAAAATACGAAGAGGAGAGTTATTTTCAAAATGGGTCTTTACATAAAACCTAAAGGAATTCCTTCAGACAATTTATCCGAAGGAAATGATCAAATTATCTAAAAAGTGCCCTAAGCGAAAAGACTGAAGGAATGAATTCTTTTATAAATATTGAAGGGATGAATTCTTATAGGAAAATTGTCCACAAGAAAAGGACCAAAAGAAAATTTGAAGGGCATTTTCATGAATCAAAGGGTCTTTTCAAAATAAAAGGTTCAAACAAAGAAGTCCGAAAGGTCTATTTGCATTTCCAAAAGGTCCACTTGCATTTTTAAAAGATCATTTTAAATATTTGAAGGGTATGTGATATCTTCCGAAGGGTATCCACACCAGGCCAAAGATAAAAAGACATAAAAGATAAAAGTATCATTCCAAAGCCAAAGGTCCACTTCAAGAAGCCCGAAACAAATGATTTCCTTCTAACAAATTGACCAAAGGAAGGAGTCCACAAAAAGCTCAAAACAAAGAAACGACCAAGCAAAATAAGTTGCAAATAAAAATTCCTAATGAAATTTCCATGGGAATTACAAAGGGCATGAAAGACAAAGCATAAATCCAAAAGAAAAGAAGGAAACAAAATGGCTTGAATGAATTCTTTCGATAAAAGTGGTCATAGATAAATTGTTTGAAATAAATTCCTAAAAGATGATGGCCCATAAAATATCAATTTCAAACTGCAAGGACTAACCATTATAGTTAAATAAAGAAGCATAGGAATCTAAAGACAAACGTAGAGGCTACACATGGCAAAATCTTGAGCATATGATGCACAAAAAGCAAAAATAGGTAGTTTGATAGTTCAAGTTTTTACATACTTTTACAACTCGATGAGCCAGTAAAGAACAACTAATGTAAAAAAAAAATCCAACTGTTGAGCTCGTATATAGTAAAACAAAGTTTGAAATGTCTTGATTTTGTTGGTGTAACCGTAAAGGAAACATCTTATAGAATGTAACGTAATTGTTTCATTCTTAAGGTGACATATGTTCAAGTGACCCTTAGACTTCCCTTTGGTTGACTTCTTCAAAACACACACACACACACACACACACACACACACACACACACACACACACACACACACACACACACACACACACACACACACACACATATTGTTTCTACTCTTTTTGAATCCTCTATTGTTTATAGTGAAACCTTGGCTAGATTTGTAATGATAACTCTTGAAGAAATAATACAAGTCAATATATATATATATATATATATATATATATATATATATATATATATATATATATATATATATATATATATATATATATATATAGTTTCTAGTCTTTTTGGATCCTCTATTGGTTATAGTGAAACCTTGGCTAGATTTGTAATGATAACTCTTGAAGAAATAATACAAGTCATTTGCCACTCACATGTTGCATTATTGTGTATTGGTCCTATATATATATATATATATATATATATATATATATATATATATATATATATATATATATATATATATATATATATATATATATATATATATATATATATATATATTCTTTCTCCTCTTTTTGGAGCCTCTGCTGGTTATAGTGAAACCCTGGCTAAATTTGCACTGATAACTCTTGAAGAAATAATACAAGTCATTTACCACTCACATGCTACATTATTGTGTATTGGTCTGAAGTGTGTTGGTAAAAAGATTAGAAAGAATATATATCCTTTCTACTCTTTTTGGAGCCTTTGTTGGTTATAGTGAAACCTTGGCTAGATTTGTACTGATAACTCTTGAAGAAATAATACAAGATTTATGATGGGATCTTTCGCATAAATTTGAAGGGCCAAAAATAAAATATGAAGAGGATAGTTGTTTTCAAAATGGGTCTTCACATAAAACCCAAATGAATTCCTTCAAACAATTTATTTGAAGGAAATGAGCAAATTATCCGAAAAGTGCCCTAAGCGAAAAGACTAAAGGAATGAATTCTTTTATAAATATTGAAGGGATGAATTCTTATAGGAAAATTGTCCACAAGAAAAAGACCAAAAAAAAATTGAAGGGCATTTTCATGAAGCAAAGGGTCCTTTCAAAATAAAAGGTTCAAACAAAGAAGTCCAAAAGGTCTATTTCATTTCCAAAAGGTCCACTTGCATTTTTAAAAGATCATTTTAAATATTTGAAGGGTATGTGATATCTTCTAAAGGGTATCCACACAAGGCCAAAGATAAAGAGACAAAAAAGATATGAATATTCCAAATCCAAAGGTCCACTTCAAGAAGCCTGAAACAAATGATTTTGTTTGAACAAATTGACCAAAGGAAGGAGTCCACGAAAAGCTCAAAACAAAGAAACGACCAAGAAAAATAAGTTTTGAATAAAAATTCCTAATAAAATTTCCATGGGAATTACAAAGGGCATGAAAGACTAAGCAAAAATCCAAAAGAAAAGAAGGAAACAAAATGGCTCGAATGAATTCTTTCGATAAAAGTGGTCACAGATAAATTGTTTGAAATACATACCTAAAAGATGATGGCCCACAAAATATCAACTTCAAGCTGCAAGGACTAACCATTATATTTAAAGAAAGAAGCATAGGAATCTAAAGACAAATGTAGAGGCTACACATGGCAAAATCTTGAGCATATGATTCACAACAAGCAAAAATAGGTAGTTTGATAGTTCAAGTTTTTACACAGTTTTACAACTTGATAAGCCAGTAAAGAGCAACTAATGTAAAAACAAATTTCCAACTGTTGAGCTCATATATAGCAAAACATATTTCAAAATGTTTTTATTTCGATGGTGTAACCGTAAAGGAAACATCTTATAGAATGTAAAGTAATTATTTCATTCTTAAGGTGACATATGTCCAAGTGACCCTTAGACTTCCCTTTGGTCGACTTCTTAAAAAATCACACACACACACACACACACACACACACACACACACACACACACACACACACACACACACACACACACACACACACACACACACACACACACACACACACACATTGTTTCTATTCTTTTTGGAGCCTCTATTGGTTATAGTGAATCCTTGGCTAGATTTGTAATGATAACTCTTGAAGAAATATTACAAGTCATTTGCCACTCACATGTTGCATTATAGTGTATTGGTCCAAAGTGTGTTGTTCTTTCTTATATATATATATATATATATATATATATATATATATATATATATATATATATATATATATATATATATATATATATATATATATATATATATATTCTTTCTCCTCTTTTTGGAGCCTCTACTCGTTATAGTGAAACCCTAGCTAGATTTGTAATGATAACTCTTGAAGAAATAATACAAGTCATTTACCACTCACATGTTGCATTATTGTGTATTGGTCCAAAGTGTTTTGGTAAAAATATTAGAAAGAATATATATCCTTTCTACTCTTTTTGGAGCCTCGACTAGTTATAGTGAAACCCTGGCTAGATTTGTACTAATAACTCTTGAAGAAATAATACAAGTCATTTTTCACTCACATGCTGCATTATTGTGTATTGGTCCAAAGTGTGTTGTTCTTGTTTAGTGGAGGTTTTCCTAACCTGTTATCCTCAATTGCCTACCAAATGTGTAGAAAGAATAATGTTATAAGTCCTTGTTAGTATTCTTTCATAAGTGTAAATATATTTTATAAGTGGTTTAAGCTATATTCTTTCTTTAAATTATCTATTACTCTCATGAATGTCAAATACCTTTTGGAATCTAACATGTGAAACACTGATGTGACAATGCACAGAGAGTTATGAGTTTGTGTGAAGAAAATTTGTTGGTCTTTAATTAGTGATTTCAATCAAGTGAGAGGATATAAAATATTGGTGCATCACCACTTGTTTTCTCAATTTTTTTACTTCTCCCTTTTCATTTATATTTGTTAGTTTAGAAAGATATTTAAGGTTCATCAAGGGGAGCTAGCCCCTAATCTAGAGTTTCATCTCAACAGAATTGTCACCCATAGCAAGAGAGATTATTCCATTTTACCACTTAGATGAGGAGAACTAAGCATCTTCTCAAGGGTGAAAATTTAAATTTCAATAATTAGATCTCCTAATGGTAAAAAAATTAACATTTAGAACACTTAAAACAACAACTAGACATCAAACTAGTCAAAATAGACCAGGTAGACAGTGAGAATATCATAACAATTACCAGATTTGGCCCAAGATAGCATTTACAAATTGGACTATAGTTCCAATGCCACTAGAATCCACTTTTGGCACTCCTATCCAAATATTGAAAAAATAGACTTTCCAAAACAGGCAAAAAAGTAGGTTCGTCTATAGTGTTGGATAGCTAGAATAGTTCATAATCAATAGTTTTTAGTATACTTTTAATCAGAGAATATAGATATAGGAGAATCATATGTGGAATGATGGATCTCACTTCCAATTTAAAATATGGTACTTGGTATAACTTTTAAATCAGAATCCATGTTTCAAACACCTGTGATTGGGGATAATGTGCGTGGCACATTATTTTCTTTTCTTTATGATTTCAACATTACCAAATCATTCTCTACAATTATATGCTTTATTCCATCTGTAGTTCATTTTTATCATTTTTGGATTGGATTTTATACAGTACTAATCTCCACATTCCTACATTTTTGAGTTCTCGAGTGGCTTCTATATAAGCTTACTTTCTAGTTTTGAAGTGGCTTTCTCACAATCCTAATCTCCATCTTTCAAAATGACAAAAAGTGGCCTAATTTTCTAGCATACATTCAGCTAACCATACCAACATTCTCAAATTATAGATCATGGACCATCGATCCCCTAAACAACCCCCTATTATGGAATGGCCCTCCCTTAATGTATGAGTATATAGTGATAGTGTGGGAATCTAGAGAGACAAGAAATCCATTCTAACATATCACATAAACATGTAAATCATACATATTAAATGATAATATCTACCTAACATTAATTTTTTCAAAAAAATTAATAGTTATTTATCTCTAGGATAAATTAATTTCAAACACACCAATTGATTGGATTACCTTAATTTGACATTATGATTCTAGTAAGCTAGTGAAGTTCATCTCACTACTTACTCAATACCAACAATGTGAGATTTGGTTAACATAAATATAAATAAAAAATTCATACATATTACCTCCTAAAATAAAACATGCTAAGCACATAAGTAATCAACATGCATACATTTAGTTCATCAAACATAGGAATGAATCTCCACAACATTAGTTAACACATAAATCATAAGAATATTAACTACATTTAATGCCAATTGGGTATAATGTACAATTAGATTATAATTTTCTATTTCAAATAAGTATATTTCAAATTTAATTCACTCTATGAAAATCCATACTATCATAATCCACAACTACTCAAATACAAACACCTAGTCATAACAACAACAAGAAACAAATGTCTCATAATCCTAATTTCATGATCTTGTGTATGTTATGTTTTAGGAGTGTGTGTGTGTGTGTATATATATATATTTCTAATCTTCCACAATAATTAACTTAGTTCTTAACAATCAATTGAACTACGTATAGCCACACATCATGAGGTACTAAGGTTTATTATTTATGTACCTACATATTAGTGTACTTGAAGTATGTACCATTCATAAATGGTATATATGATTCATAATTAATTTACTAGAATTGATGGATATATATTCTCTCCAAATATTATCATGAATGCCACTTATGAATAATTATATATATACTTAGCTCACTATATATCATATCTTGACTATATGGTCTTCACGAGAAATTTACCTCAACTTATAAGTATTTCATTTGAGGCATACAGTTTTATAATGGTATTTAGAGTCACAAATAACCCATTTTATAATTTATAGTGGTAGATACCAATTTTATACTATTTATATTCCCTTGAACTATTTTATGACTCATCACTTAACATTTTAGATAATCCATCATATAAAAAATAAATGCCGCAAAATTATATTAATATAACTAAGATCATTGTTAAGTGTATAATATTATAGGTGTATGGCATAAGAATCATACCTACATGAATAGAGGTATTGTGTTTCAATATTTCAGCAAGTATAAGCATATATATATATATATATATATATATATATATATATATATATACCTTGGATACGAAATTTTACTCTTCAAGAAATATATATATTGTTTTAACGTTAATATACACATAAGTAATCATTTATAGCTCTGATGTAATATGATTATTCCACAAAATATTACCCAAATTCATTAAATTAGAGATTTAATATGATTATTCCTAAACCATCATTTACATAAATTCATTAATTTTTTGAGATAATTCAGAAATATTGGAATAAATCAGATTATTACGGCTTGTGTAGCTCTTAATGTTTCATTAATTTAATTCATCTATATTTTGAATTTATTATAATATAAGAATAATCAAAAGCCATAACTCTTACATAAATCCATGGTTTAATTACCAGTAGGCATCATTTCAAATATGTTACTTATTGACACATTTCATGACTTTTATGAAATCCGATTGCCTTAAAATATCTATAGATATTAGGTCACTATATATATCATACCAGATATATACGAAATTAGACTCACATATTAATCCAGGTCACTATACCAATTACATGGTATGCCCTTTATGGAAATATTCAAAATGCCCCTAATAAATAGTAGGTAAGTCTACACCTTTTTTAAATTAAGGAATACTTTTTTCGTTGTATATATATGTACATATAGCCTATATAATGAATTTAAGATCACTTTGAATAATCTAACTAACATGTTTTAATCACTATGTATATATTTCATACATTTTTAAAAAAAAATTGGCAAGAGATTTATCTTTACCAAATCACCACACTTTTTAGGTATATATAACTACCTCATGGCTTTATTTCACCATATAAGCAATTAATTACATTCGAAAGGATATGTAGTGGGGTTGGCATATATACTTGTATGATTTTTGATTTTATCCACTGCCTAATTTATACAGGGGCTTATATATATATATATATATATATATATATATATATATATATATATATATATATATATATATATATATATATATATATATATATATGATTAGATCCATAACATGGGGTAAAATTATTTTTAAGATTAAATTCATAAGATAAAATTTGGTAAAATAATATGTATATATTGCACTATTATATATATATATATATATAATGCCATATGTGAAACAATTCATATATACAAGTCAATTTGTGTAAATACATGATACCAACCACCCTGTGCTAGATTCGTATCGCTTAGGTACTGGACATTGTATAATAACCTAAGTTGTATATATATTTAAATATGTATTCCTAAGATAACTCAGTATTAACCAGATTGTTTGTGGTGTTTACCATTTATATATTCTATTCATCTTGCCATATACATTTATCATTTTATTTCTAGATTATTATCAAATATACTTTATGAAACATGGAATACATACATAATGTAATTGCATGGCCTACCTAATAATATGCTCTATTTTTCTTTCCCTTGCTTATTTCTTCTCTCTTATTCCCCTTCAAGACACATTTTTCCTTTTTTCTTTCTCTTACTCTTTTTATCTTTTCTTTTACCTAATGTGCCTATCTCCTTCTCTTCTCTATTTCTAATGAGTATATGTTTTTTTTTTTACTAATTTCTTTTTCTTTATTTATTTTTGTTTCCTTGAGTGTGGTTGGATTTATTTAAAGCTTGAACCTTTTTTGTTTATTCTAATATTTTTATTTTTTATTTTTTTCTCCTAAATATTAATTATTATATTTTATTCATTTTATTTCTAATAACAAAAAATAATATATATTTCTTAATTAAATTAGCACCACTAATATCATAATGATTTAATTATTAATTCATTAATCAGTAAATTTAAATATATTCTAATTACACAAATTACATCTCCAAAAACATTAATGTTTATTAATATGACATGAACATAATCACACAAAATGAGTTCCTTATAACCATTAAACTTATGTAAATATGCATAAACAGTTTCAAATGCAAACAACATCAAAACACACTATGCTAACCATTCCATTATGTATATAACATGTACTAACTAATATTTTTTGTGTAGGGTTCTAGTTGATTTCTTTGTCATCCTCCAATATCTCCATCTACATCACCCTTTTTGATAATGCTCTCCGTCATGATCTAAGGGATGATTTTCTCATATGTCAAACTAACAACAAGCATGTAATTATTCCATAACACCATAACATATATGCATCATAAAATACAACTAAAATAACAACTCATCATGATCATAATTTAAGAATATACACTATAGCTAACCATAGCATTGTAATTATATGACCAAAAAATATTCAACTATCCCATAACAAAATATAACTCATAACTTAGGAAAATAATAAATAAATCAAATTTCTAACTATAAATATCCACAAATAATCAAGTAAGTTTGCTTAGCGAAGAATCAGGATGTAACAGATGCCCCCTTCAGAGTATTGGCTACATGTAGGTACTTCCCTTTGATAATGGGGTTATTGGGGTAATTTTGACACCATGTTCTCACTAACCCATTTCCTCCAAGGTCACATTGAAGATGAAAACCTAGGGTTTGTCTATTTGAAAAGAAGTGACTATCCATGACCTATATTTGAAAACACTAGAGCAAAGGTGAAGCCAAACCTAAAATCATCTAGGTGCTCACATATTATTTCACTATATATTTCATAAAGGACACTATCATTAGACTCATACAGTAGAGTTGAGGCAACCGTTTGAAGTTAATTCAAATTTCCAAGAAGCCAGAGACACTAAATCTAGAATATGAAAAATGTATTAGAACTATCTTCCCATCTACTTCTAGCATGTTATAGATATAGAACTATAGTAGCATTAGAACAATCTAATTAATTCTATTATTTTTAATTTATATAACTATCCTAGTTATACTTTATATATTTAGACTATCTAAGTTTAATAAATTTAGTGTATGATTATATCAGAGTTTAGCATTTAATAGGCCTATTATAGATCTGATTGTCATATTTTTACTAATTAATTTATATATTCTTAAGCTTAAGTATAATTTGAAATATCCACACACATATCATTTAGTTTTAGAATTAAACATTTGGTGAACCTGATATTTGAACATTAAAACCCTAAACACACCCTTTGGGATTTTTATTACCTAATTTGTGCTAATATTTACATACTTCGTATCTCTTATCATGCATGATATTGATTTATTTGATGACCATGATTATGAAACACTTCAAACATCCCTCAAGGAAGGAATTAAAGTCCACTACTCTTGCCTTCTCCCAAATGTTAAATCATGGAATATAAAAGCATTAAATGGTGGTAGATTTTATCCCTTTAATCATGTCTGCATTCCCACCGCTTCAATATACAATTTTCTCTATTTTAAAAAAGATGCAAAGCCTTTACCCATACTACCTATACAAATATTAATGAGTTTGGCACTTGAAACTTGTAAAATTATGGATACCAAGGCCAAGCATTAGGAAAATATGTGTAAGGCATAACTCACCTTATATCTCTCAAAACTAATAATACATATAGACAAGGGTTGAGGTCTTCAAAAAAATACATGAATCACCAACAAATCAAAATCAAGAATGTACATTTTACCAAATAAGTGGGTATATATGACTAGGAAACTCATTCTTTTGACAAGTAAAATTTTAGACAACTGCATAGAAAAATTAGGGTTGATATATAAAAAACTAATAAGGGGTCAATGTCTTCAATCAAATTAATAAAACCCCCCATCATTCATACATTTCCAAAAAATATCCCTTTATTCAAGAGTGATGGCTCTTTCATACCTTCACTTAAAATGAAGTGCATATCAAAAAAGGTGTCATTACCAACCTTTCCCAAAGATAAAACTATTATACACTTACAAAGGAAAAATAAATAAATTCTTTGAATGGTACAAGTTATACAAATGATATAAAAAATTTACCAAAATTCAAAAATCCCATACCTTTACTAAAATATCCTAAATTTGGTGACAACAAACTTGTATTTATTTTACATAAGGATGATAATACTCATATTTATAGATAGAAATGAGGTGGTGGGTTGTAACAAATGATAAAACCTATGACAAACACCTCTATCCCCATAGAATATTTAATGTCTATACTGACCACTATTGGGTACCTTCAAAATCGAGTTTATATACTACAAATGCAAATGGCTTGCCATAATGATCATGTACATGTTACCCCAATCAATAATCAACCTATTTCATAATGTATACATGAATATCATTACCCAAAAAAAATTTAATTACATAATTTACATCTCTTTT